>JANHFK010217270.1:0-13040 GCA_036250565.1 Sibynophis collaris | reverse complement strand
TAGAGGAAAATCCTCTATCTCTAGCCCTCCAGAGATCATCCACCAATGCGACCAATGCCGTTTCAGTGCTGTAACCAAGTCGGAAGCCGGACTGGCGCGGATCTAGATACGTCTAGATATTGACACTGGTTGACACTGGTTTATTTAAAATTGACACTGGTTTATTTAATTCAATATATTTAACAAATTTTGACTATGCATTTGTTTAATATGCATTTGTTTAATATGTAAATAAATTAAAAAATGAGTTCAGCCTATAAACCATGCTATGTTTATTTATAATCTGAATCCAGCATATCTTGTTCCACAAAACCTGGGTTAGAACAAGACATGAATGTAGCCATTATTTACTTCATTCCTTTCCGTTAAAGGGTTGTATGTATGATGGGAAAGCATGGACACATTTTTTTAAAACCACCAATAACTATATTAATAAAGTCCCAATAGATACAAAGTACTGGAAAAGTGGACAATTAATTAAAATGACTTATACTTCAAAAGGAAAGTTTAAAAATCTCATATCTTATATTTTCAATATCTTTGTTTATTGCTGACCTCGCTATTTCTGTTGTCTGAATCAGAGTACAGATACTGTACTCAATACAGTATCTGTGTTTCACTCTCTTTAGAGCTATACTTGTTTTCTACACAGTTCAATCTATCTTTTTTTTAAATTTCTGCTTTCTATCTCAGACCCGTTGAAGTCACTTTTTTTCTTAATCTTTTCTGCTTTTTCTGGTGAAGCTTCTTCAGTCTTTTCCTATTTTTCCAAATATTTTCTCCATCTGAGGGAAATGGCTCAGAGTGTTTACCTCATGCCAGTATGAGGGAAGGAAAGAAACATATCTTTCTCCCTAGCTTTCTTAGCTGCTGCTTACTTTCCTGTTGTGTCTTCTCATGTGTGCTGTCTAACTTTAAAGTTTCCCCTTTTACTTTGACTCCTGGGCTTTCGTTCTCTTTATTAAGTCTATGGCTGCAGAGCTCTCTGGCAACCATCCTGTCTTCCCTCTTTCTTGCCTCTTCCCAATGCTGATGTTTGATTGGCAGCTGGATTGCCCTGATGATGGGGGAGGGCCATGAAGGGAGGAGGAAAGACCACAAGTGCTTCTCACCTGCTCTAGTAGTCTGTCCTTGGACACCTTCCCAGGTTGCTTTCTTGCCTTTCTGGAATGCCTCTTCCTCAGTGAAAAGTACTGATTTCTACACACCCCTATTGTCTTGATCTTTCTCAATGTCAAAAAAAGAATATGGGTCCTTATAGAAGAACATAAATGGACAATAATATTAAATGAGGGGGTTTGTGTGTATTTGCTTAATAATGCAGTTTCATATGCTATTTCTTATTGGTCCAATCTTTGCATCTTGACCCCTTCTTTGGAAATCACACTGAAAGTAGTGCACCTTCGTTTCTCTATCGATTTGCAAAGTTGAAACTCTACGGTAAGAAAAACTGCACTGCTTTGCTCAGTCTGCCTGAACAATTGGCAGTGTTTTGCAAAAAAAAAAAAGTCTGCTAAAATCTGCCACACCAGGGCTAAGAATTATGCATGATTCTTGAGTTCTAGCAATAATTGCTCTTTTATCAAGCGGGAACACTGAGATATAAAACTAAAAAATGAAAGCCGGAAGGAAAAAACAACTCTAAATTTGTTCATGCTTCAGCATAGTCTCTCTAATTAAAAGCTGTAGTTATAATGGTGAAGGAGATTGATGAAGAAATGCAGTGAAGCACAAAATGGCCAACCTACGAAGACTGCAGCTAATGTAAAATCTCTAAAAAGTCATCAGTGTCTGAGCTAAACTGTCAGGGGGGTGGGGTGGATATCTCCCTGACTTAGATGTACACTAATGAGATATAGAGTTTTTCATCTGTTGGCTGAAATCCAAAGTGTCCTTGACTTCTATGCAATCTGAGTCTTAGTACTGCAGACCAATCATATTTCTTCTGGGAGGTGTTAGTAGTAGTTTCTGAGAGGACTAAGAAGTTGAATTAAGGAGCCACATCATCTGAAATGACCATATGTCTGAGATGCTATTACTAAAATCTAGATAGCATGATAGATACTGCTGTTCCTGGCAATAAATGTGTAGTGATGGATGCACCCTACCGTTCCTTGTTTTTAGCTACACTTCTATACTTGCTATTGCTGCCAGCTACCCTCAGTAAGGTGAGGAGGCACTCACATTAACAGTGTTGAACTTTTTGCTAAAGGATAATTCATCCATACCTCAGATAATAACCTTGGGCAGACTCTGGTTACTTGCTAAAGGTGACCTTGACTACTGCACTCCATAGCCAGTACATTCCTTATATTGTCACTCCTAAAGAGAAGATTAGATTTAATTAGTATATCTGAAGGTATTTGAAGGACTTTTGCTGTTTTGTTGTGCAATGTTATACTCCTTAACTTGTTCTATACTGTATTATAGGTCAAGGAACCTGATATCTCAACATTTTAAAAGGAAAAATTAACAGAACAGGCAATGAATAAATGCAGAGGATCTGATCAGTAATAATCAGCTGTTATTACTGTAATTGCAATAGCTTTGCCTAGATGAGTGATATATATGCCTGATGGTTATCCTGTGATCATACTGTATAGTAGTGATATTGCTTACCCCTGAAAAAACATGTTTGGAAAAAATGGCTTATTATCTGAAACAAAATAATAGCTACTAGCTCAGTAATGGTGTAGGTCAGTGATGGCGAACCTATGGCACGAGTGCCACAGTGGCACTCAGAGCCATATTGGTGAGCACAAGAGCATTGCCCCACCTCAGCTACAGCATACATGCTTGTGCCAGTTGGTTGATTTTTGGGCCTTCTGGGCCCACCAGAAGTCGTGAAAAAGGCTGTTTCCGGCCTCCAGAAGGCCTCTGGGAGGGTGAAGAAGGCTGTTTTTGCCCTCCCCAGGCTCCTAGAAAGCCTCTGGAGGCCGAAAAACGGGCCTATCGGGCACACCTTGCCATCGTGTGCCAAAAGCGAAAGGAGTGGGGGGAGGGTGTATTGCGCGTATGTGCAGGGGGCGTGGAGCATTGAATTATGGGTGTGGGCACGCTCAAGCACAACGACCGCATGTTCCCCCTGCTTTTGGAACCTGACGGCAAAAAGGTTAGCCATCACTGTTCTAGGATAAATTTCATTTTTGCTCTGTTTATGGAAGTTTAGTTTTATTTTAATGTAAACGGTGTGACAATGATTGTCTCTTCAAAAGAAATAAGCAAATTCTACAAAGGTAAATTTTCTTAATTAATTCACAGTGTGTGCTTGTTATGTGTTTTCGACTTAATAACAATGAATGTGCTTTGTTGATGTTGTTGCTGCAGAGTACTGCAGCTTGTGCAGAAGCCCAGAGTGATGCCATCCAGCCTGCCCACATCAGAGAGGCCATTCGACGCTACGGCCACAAGATTGGACCCCTTTCCCCTTACACAGTATGTAATAACAAAGATTTAAGAAACTATATTTATAATCTTAGAGAAGTTTGATTTTCAAGTGGTCAAATGAAGAAGCCTTGGAATTGTTGAGTGCAATTTGTGGCAACTCTAGTTTTCTTTAAAAATGGAATAATTCTTTGGGGGAATGAAACAATATTTTTCTTTCGTTTAGGGCAAAGGAAGATATTTTTTGTTTTAAATATTTTTAATGATGAAATATTTTTATTTTGGAGTACTCCTAGTGTCAACTTTAAACAGCTTAAATATTCTAAAATTAGTGAATTGATCAATCTTCATTAGAAGATTTATTCCTTAAATCATATATTTAAAGGTTCTTAATGACTTAGACTTAATAAGCCATTTACAGGATGGTAAGGTGCTTAAAGAAGTATCTTTACATGTAATTGAAAAAGTATCTTAGTTCTACATGAGTATAAAATTGTATTTAAAATTATCTACTTCTTTTTAAATATTCAAGGCTTTTCCATTTATAAAGGATAAGGCTCTAAGAGTGATGACAGAAGAATGCCCAAAAATGTTTCCCCGGTGTTTGTCAGTATTACATTCTCTTACCAACCTGTTCCGATTCTGATACTATTATTAACTCATCTTTATAATTTTACTTATCTTGTATGATTTGAAGCTAGCTAGTCACTCTCTTTCAGGCCAATCCACTCATAGGGTTGTTGTGGGGAAAATAAGAGGAGTATTAAGTATATTCACCCCATTGAGTTATTTAGAAAAAAAAATAAAGAGGGATATAAATTAAATAAATAAACAGTGAAAACGAAAGCATCATTTTAGATCTTGTAAATAGTGTTATTCTCATTAGTAATGGGAAAAGCATCCAGAAGTGGGTTGTCCTCTGGTATCAGCCAATGAGACCGAGTCTGCCGATTGACAATTCCACGCCCTTCTGGTAACGGCTCCTGCTTTTGACTCAGTCTCGGTCAGAGGCAGTATGGAAAATTTAACTCCCACTTCTGGATAGCTTTTCCTCATTTTTGGAGAATCTTTTTTATCTGTGTTTTTTCTATTGGATTGAGCTCACGTTAGATCGGATCGTTGAGCTGTGATTCCTGCGGTAAGGGCTTTTCCAAACAAGGGCTGAGGGCTGCTTGGCGGAAAGCCAGATGGGATATAAATATAGACAAATAAATATCAAATAATGGTATGTATTAATTCCTCTTTAAGAAAGAAATGTTTGCCCCTAGGTTGGGTTGTGGGTGACCCAAAGGCTCCCAGTGAATTCCTATTAATGGGGGTAAATGGGTACCTCTACTAGTCCAACACCATAACCACTATACTACACTGGCTCTCAGTCACGTTGAGGAGAGATGCTTTACTGACAGTAATGTGAAATTTTTAATACGCTGTACAATCCTATTAGGAAATAATAAAGGTGGCTATTGAGGAAGAAAGGATTATAAAAAATATATTAATTGTTTTATGAGCAAGTAGGTAGCAGCAGCACCTAGCTAGCTGCTAGGAGTGGGACTCTAATCTAGAACAAGATTTAATCTTTTCAACATGCACATATTATTGGAGAATTGGAACTTAAGTACTTAAATAAATAATAAATATCCAATATTCAGACACTTGAAATATATTTCTTAGATGAAATGACTTCATCCAATAATATTACATTATATAAAGGGGAGATATTTTTTTGCAAAATTGGGGTAATAGCACTCGCACTTAGACTTATATACTGCTTTACAGCCCTCTCTAAGCAGTTTACAGAGTCAGCATATTGCCCCCCACAATCTGGGCCCTCATTTTACCCACCTCAGAAGGATGGAAGGCTAAATCAACCTTGAGCCAGTGAAATCCGAACTGCCAAACTGCTGGCAGCCAGTGATCAGCAGAAGTAGCCTGCAGTACTGCATTCTAACCACTGCATCACCGTGGCTCTTAAGCGTAGTAGCTTCTAGGGAAAAGGAAGAAGAAAGCAGTTAAAAAATACTGAGGGAGCAAAGATTGCTATGTGTTCTGTGCACCTCTTTTGATTACCCCCCCACTTTTATTTTTAACAGATTTTGACTCATTATCTAAAATAACCTATCCTAATATTTATTTTATATATATTATACAATTGCATCCTAGACAGAGTGATAAAATCTTTCTCTGTTCTTTCTTGCCCCAAATCCTAAAAGGATCTAAACTATTATAGATCCATTAAGTCAGCGGTCCCCAAGCTTTCCGACTCTGTGGACTGATGGGGGGGGGGGGGGATAGCTGCTTGCACAAATGGAGCTTCGCGCATTTCCTCACCTGCCAATTGCATGGCAGGGTCCCAATGAGCTGCAGCCCAATAATGGGCTACAGACTGGGGATTGAGGACTGCTACATTAATTGGAATTCAATGGAACCTAACTTTCTTGACGACAGAATTGAAAAGCTTGATACAGATAGCTAGAGGATGTGTGAATGTGATTCTAGTGCTGCCTACAGTTGACAGGTTAAGTTGTAACAATGCACCTCTTCTCAGACCTCACTTGGATTTATGTATAAGGATCAGGGTATTGTGTGGAAAAGTCACATATGTTTCAAGGTAGAAGTTGACTCTAGGACAATTTCCACTGGTTTAGTGTATGGAGGAAATTAATCGTGGAATAATGTGCAATATAGAAATTAACAGTTTCATATCAATTACCAACTTATAAATTCTAAGCTTTAAGTTCTAAGTCCATACCAATACATGTATAGTCTTAGTCACTTTAGAGTACAGTTATTGGGGGGTGGGAAAGGTTGAGAAAGATGTTACAAAGTTTGTGAAGTCCCTCTTCTTGTTTCTGGGTTTGTATTTTCTAGGGGTGATCTCATAGCATAGGTGTGTTTCAAGGGATCTATTGCAAGAGTCTTCCCCATTATCTCTGCATTCAGAGATAATTTGTTTAAAATATAATCAGGATGATACAATAGGGAATTTACCCAATTTTTTAAAGGTTTTTTTTTGCATTTGAACTAGTGTCAAGAGATTTGTGTCTCCACTGCCTCTGCCTGAGTTTGTGAATTAGGGCTTTGCCAGTTAACAATTTGTTATCTATAATGCAAATGGAAAATTGATGCAGAAGAATTGGCTTTTAAATTTTACTGTGTTTGCCAATCAAGGAAGCTAATACGGCAAAATTAAATCATTAAAAATAATGCAATTAACATCATTTCAGTGCATGCATAATTACAGATTATGTTTCTGTTTTTTCCCTTTGCTGACACTCTATAGCAGGGGTGTCAAACTCACATCATCACGTGACATATCGGGACTTTTTCCCCCTTTGCTAAATCGGGGGTGGGCGTAGCCAGCACATGACGCATCTGGCCTGTGAGTTTGACATCCCTTCTCTATAGTGTATCTTCACTTAAAATATACAACTATGTCATTTGTTAGATACAGTCCTTCCTTCCTTCCTTCCTTCCTTCCTTCCTTCCTTCCTTCCTTCCTTCCTTACTTCCTTCCTTCCTTCCTTCCTTCCTTCCTTCCTTCCTTCCTTCCTTCCTTCCTTCCTTCCTTCCTTCCTTCCTTCCATACATGTTACTAATTTAAGATGAATCTACCTGTGCTGACAATATAAAAAGTCAAAATATAATATTGCTTTATGCTGAAACATTAAAATATGGAAAACCATGAGTTTCTTTCAGGTTATGAAGCTGTTATTGCATTAAGCCAACAGGTGTCTTTAACAAAATAAAAAAATAAATTGGCATTCTCAACTATAAATAATTTGATGCTATGTGAGGAAAATTATTTTAAAAGAAATATGTAGGTTTCTCCATTTGCCAAATACTTTCTTTATTGACCATTTGCCCTAGTTTGAATTTCATATCTGTCCAATTCAAGAGGTAAAACAAAATAGGAAAACTAAAGGCTGCTGTGCATAAGAAACCTCACTATGTTGTTACTGTGATAACTATTTTTGAGCAGAACTAATCATGCTCATGGTCTGCATCAGATTATTTCCTCAATGGGCTTTTAAATAAAGTTGAGAAATAGCTCGTTGTAGGTGGTATGTCAGGACACACAAAGACTTTGCCATGTGCAGATGGCCAGCAATTTAAAGGACATCACCATCATCTTGTCTATAATGCTATATGAATTTTACAACAAAAACGAGAGCAGCAGGTTTTTCAAAAATAACAATCCCCAATTATTGTTGAGTCTTATGAATTCAATACTGTGTCTTTCCAGGAATTCACCTCCATTATTATTTGAAACAAAATATTGCTGAAAAGGCTATTTTTGTGCCAATATGGGTGTGTTTCAGATGTAGCCAGTTTTGATTTGGTGCTGAAACCAATTGCTTGAAAATGGTACTTAAATTGGGTAAACGGGGGGGAGGGGGGAGATAGAGAATTGGCTTTTAAAAAAGGCCAAATATATCTATGGGGATTCGTTCATTGGCTAGAGTTTGGAGAATATATAATGTCACCAACAGCATTTCTAATTAGCTCAATATCAAATATCACTTAGTGGGAGATAGAATATCTTTATACCAGTTATAATTTCCTATAAATGACATTTTTAGGTTTCTCAAAGGCTGTACTACAGAGAAGGAAAATAACTAGACAAATAATTAGATTATGTATCATGTTTGTTTAGCTTAAGGCCATTATTTGCAGGTTTCTACATATTCATGCATATTTTAAAATTATATACAACAGAGTTAAGCTGAGTTGTAACTGAGATGCTTTTTTAGCATAGATTTGATAATGTAACATTTCATTATGTACATTGCACGGCAGTAATACCATATAATAATATAATGTTTGGACTTTTTTGATTTCCTTTCATCTTCAATAATCCCACTGTTTAGGACTTAATATGTAATATTGCTTGTGTAGTCATTATTGCTGCTAAAAACAATTAATTGTTCATTAATTAGTTAATTATTTTGATAACATAAACTGTAAAAATTTTCAGTTACCACTGTTAGTTGTTTGAGTTCAGTATACCTACTCCTAATACAGGAGTAGTTGATCTAGTCCCACGTACAAAAGATGTGGGATGCATTTAAAAAACTCAAAAAAGCGGATGGAGTAAAATCTATTGATATTACTTGATATAAAATCAGAATTGTCACAGAATGTTTTAAAACTGTTTCACTGATTTGTATCTGAGTGTCTGGATTATGGGTAACTGCTTTGAAGGTATTCTTAAAATACATACATAGTATTTCTTCTCTTAAAAATATTATGCTTTCATAGGACATTGTAAACAAAGTATATAAATAAATATAGAGCAAAGTACATAAATGAATAAGAATGTAATTAGTGCAAAACCATGGACAGAAATATCTTGATACCTTTCTATTTTGCTATTTAAATTTAGAATGCAAATTGCTAGGTAAAAGTATGCTAATGCCCCCTTGATGCAACATTATTTTCCAAATTAAATATTTCCACTTTTAACTTTAAAAAAAATCTGACTGCCTCACAAATATTGAGGAATGAAGGAAAAACAAATTGTTTTCCTTCTTTTATCTCTTTTATTGTGTTAACATTGGAAATTCATCCTTCAGTTACTGTCATTTACTCTAGCTTTGGCTAATTTTTTCTTAAAGAATTTTCTCCCATCCAAACTGTTGCCTTTGCTTGCTTTTGGGGTTGGCTGTTTTCTCTGCTGGCTGGATGCCATTTCCTACTGCAATTGCTTCTGGGCCTCAAAAAACACTTATTTTATAGCCATAAAATGTATATGTGAATTTTAATAGAATATATGCAAAATGTTTACAAGGGGACTAAAAAAGTGCCAGTGTCATCTTCTTGTTTTTCCTTTATCTAGACACACTTATATTTCTTTTGAACTATTAGGTTTAAATCATTTATCCTGTTAATATTAGCTGTTATATTAACAGCTGAAGGATATTGTTAATGCAACTAATAAAGTTGTGCAGCCTTCCCCAAGTTTCATTTTGATAGTTTCTGCCAGTCATGATGGTAAAAGTCCATACTGAAACATGTCAACCGGTGTCACATTTTTAAAATTCCTCTAAAAAAAATAAGTTGTGCTCGAAAAGCCCTTCTCTGCTCCCCACAAAATAAAAGAGGCAACTTGGGCATTGCACCTCTGATGACATCAGCCCCTGTTAGAAAAAGATTTTCCTGTCCCTGACCTGAAAGACTGAAAGCCATTTTTCCAATGTGAGTTGATTCTCTTCTTCTCACATTGTGGGAAGATTCTGCAACTGAAGTTCAGAAATCTCAGCATAATTTCTGTCATGATTGGATTCGTGATTGGAAATGAACTCTGAAAAGCATTATTGATTTAAAATACATTTTAAAAATAAGCATATGTGTCATAATACACTTTTACTCCAGTGTAATAAAATATAAGAGGAATAACTTTTATCAAATATAACAACATGTATAATAAAAAGCACAGTGTAATGTAATTTTCTTTGTCTCATTTAAAAGTGTATTAATTTTAAACTACACAAAAATGTTGAGGCTTTTCATACTTTGATACGTTAGGCCTGTGATGGTGAACCTATGGCACATGTGCCCAAAGTGGCATGCAGAGCCATGTCGCCTGGCACACGCAGCATCAGCCATTCCTCTTCTGGGTTCCTGGTGCGCATGTGCATGTGACAATCCACTGGCATCTGTGAGCATGCATGCTGGCCAGCTGATCCATGTGTGGCAGTAACTGGAAGACTTGCTGGCCGGCGCACATATGCACACCGGAAACCAGAAGTACATTTTTGGCATGCGCATGCCCTTGGGGCAACTCCTCTTCCTGAGGAGCGCGTGTGCAAAGTGCTTCCTTTCAGCTCTTGGTGCCAAAAAGGTTGACTATCACTGCTTTAAGCTGTCTTTCTACTCTCCTCAAAGCCTTGTTTCCGTCTATAGAATTTGCATCGTTATTATTTTTTCACTTATCCCTAGAATGCGGGAGATGTATGTCTGTAAAGGTCTTCAAGGAACACTATTGTCTTTAAGGGCAAACATCAGTAAGATATAGTGTGTGTTGTCAGTTGAGCTGCATCGAAATTAAGTGCTTTATAAAAGACCCAAAGATACTCTTTTCGCTACCCAAACATGGCTGTATTGAAGTTTACTTAGTCAGGGCTGAGTTTCAGCATATTGTTTTTTTGTGTGTCACATTTTATATTTTGGAAAAAAATGACTAGTTCCGTAAAAGCGGTAGGAAACCAGGTCTCAGTATGGAGCCCTTGTTTTCCTCTCCCTTCACCCGAGGTTCCTCCCTTCAAATTTATGAAAGAAAACATTTCTTTCTGTGAAAGGTTTTTGTACACCAGCATCTGGAAGTGTTTATTTCAGTGGCGTGTAATCTATCTGTGGATTTAGTTAGCACCAGACCCCCTTTTGTGTATTCCTGACTTAAAATTTTTATAAATGATCTTGTTGAATTTGTGCCAGGGTGCACATGGTTTGGCTGATTGCTGCATATATCCTTTACCTGCCAGTCACCTTTGATTTATATTCCTTCCCTCTGCTTTGGCCTTCCAAAACTGGTGCCATTGAACTGTCCCCTAAATCATCTTATTGGATAAATTACTCCAAGATGAGATGGTACATTTTTTGCTGCCTGTGGATAAAGACACATTCCTACTGTTGGTCCTCACTAAGTCAGTGCTGAACTACTTACACAGGAGCTTACAGATGAGAAAAATCAACTTCTCTGCTTGTTTCCTCTTTCAAATGCAACATTGAATACAAAAGTATGCCAAAAATGACCAGTTGAAAAATAGCTTAAGATACTCCTTTGGAATTTACTGGTAAAAACCCCTCTTTTTGAAAGGAATTCAGGATTTCTAAAATAAGTTTTATAAACTCCACATATTTGAAAGCATTATTGAAAGCAATGTTTGCAGAGTGCAGTTGAGTTTAATACTCAACTGGGGAATAATTTGGAAATAGATTTAATTATATACATTATGCACACAATAATGATGGCTTTTGAATAAAAGCAATAAAATGGTTTTAAAGCAACTAAGCATTTTGATGAATTACCCAGGGATGCATATCTGTACATTAATATGGAAGCTTTTATTGCCTTGACAATGATTTTAAAAGTTCAATATTTTTAATAGTTGATTGAGTCGCTTTCAAAAGATTGACAGAGAGTTTATAACTTAAAAATATTCTGATTCAATAAAATTAATGTTTCTGTGCACTAAATATGGAGGTTTGTGCATGTGTAGAGCATTGTTCCAGAAAATGTTATCCTGTGACTTTTGGCAGTCACCAGTCCCAAGGATCTTAATTTCAGTCTTTCATTGAGTTCTTTTTCATTTGCTACAGTTGAAGCCCTATTAGTAACATTCTCTGTTTTTCTTTGGGAGTGTTGTAGTTGATCTTTATTGTTGATTTACTGTTACTTTCTTCTGCTTTTCAGTTTATCATTTCGTCTGGCCAAGGCAGAAAAGTGATTATTATTTTTTTGCTCCTGTTGTTGTTAGTTAAGTTACCTGGATTTTAGTGAGCTGGTCAAATAGAAATAGAATTAATAATAGACAAGAAATGTACCAACTGCAGGATCAAGCTGTGTTTCTTATGGAAGAACATTGATATTGACTCTACCTAGATAACTATTATGTGATGGCTGCTTCTGATCATTGCCCAAGCTACACTTATACCAGAAATACCATCAGTATTAACTGAGTTGTCTTTTTAACCAAACTGACTCTTTATGCCCCAGTATTGTTTATATCCCTGTAGTGGAAATCCAGAAGCAGCTTTGTATTTCCACATTGCTGATATTACAAAGCTGTTTAGAGTCTATTCTCTCCAGAGTCAAAAGCTCAGCCCTTCCACTAGAAATGGCCTCTTGAGATGAATAATAAGCTCCTCCTATCTCAGGCTGTTTTAAGTATGCTTATTTCAATGGAAATCTAAGAGTTAAAAAAAAATCCCTCCACATTATACTGGATATTCCTAAAAAGTAGAAGCGAGAGAAATAAGCAGTAGTCTGCCCCCAAGTCTCATATGAAAACCGTATTATTTATGATGAGGAAGGAGCTCAGTAAATATTGATGCCTTCTTTTTGCTATCTTCTCCTGTGCCAAAAACTCACCTAGAGAATGCAGATTCTCAGATCTGCGTTAGAACATCAAGATCAGGCACATTACCAGAGATGAGAAACAGCTCTATTTATTTTTTTAATAATTATATCTTTATTAGCTTTCAATATCATACATTTAAATACAAACTAACTTTTGTGGATATTTTGCAGGAATATATTTTTATTTTGCTTATGTATTCATTTATATGTAAACAAACAATAAAATCCAAAGCAGAGTTTATAAATTAGTATCATCATCATCTTCATCATCATCATCTAAAAAACATTATCCTGTTCCAACAGTAATATAATTTAAATTGTTGTGAAATGCTGCCACGGAAAAGTTCTTTAAACTTTTTCAACATCCTAACAAATTAAACATTTTAAAGGTTCTTTTAAAAGGTTAACTGGCCAATTTCTTAGAAGACAAGCAGTCAGGCAACTAACAAAACTTAGAGGAACCATTAACAATTGGCCTGAAGGAAAAGAAAGTTAATAGCAATGATAACTGTATATAAAAAGCTGAAAGAACTTATTGATATTAATTGAGAAAATCTGTTGATGAAGTTATCTTTAT
>JANHFK010214159.1:0-13072 GCA_036250565.1 Sibynophis collaris | reverse complement strand
ATCCAACCAGCACACAAGTAAATAATTCAGCAGGATTTATTTATATAAGAAACTTCTTTATATACAATACCATACAGCAAAAGCTAGAACCAGAACTCAGAATCCAGAAATACAGAATCAATAATCACAGAAGCTATAGAATCACAGAAGCACTCATATATATACAGATCAGTGAACCTAAGCCATGCCCAGGCTCTGAGCCATCTGGGTCACCAAACAGTCCCCATTGGCTGACATGTTACCATGTCTATTCGAATTCATGAATCCTTATATAAGGTCCCTATTTTTCAAGTAGAAAAATAGGGACCACCTTTGGTGGGAAAGTAACAGTGTTCCATGCGCCTTTGGTGTTTAGTTATGCAGGCCACATCACCACAGAGTCGTCTTTGGACAGTGCTGGCTCTTTGGCTTTGAAACGGAGATGAGCACTGCCCCCTAGAGTTGGAAATGACTAGCACATATGTGTGAGGGAACCTTTACCTATATACTGACAATTACAAGCAGATGATTGCGGATGATTTGATATTCATCCTAGAAGAACCATTGGAAACCAGCCCCAAATTAATGACAAGAATAGAAGAGTATGGGGAAGTAGCAGGATTGAAAGTAAATAAAGGAAAAACTAAAATAATAGTTCAAAATCATACAGATAAACAAAAATATGAACTGACAAAAAAGACAGAACTTCAGATAGTTAAGGAAGTTAATTATTTAGGAATATATTTAATAGCAAGATGTGCAACAATAAAAGAAGATTACTATATAAGGCTATTATACCAAATAAAATTAGATTTGGAGAAATGGAAAAAATTGCAATTATCAATGGTAGGAAGAATAGCGGCTATAAAAATGAATATTTTAATGAAACTACTTTTTTTGTTTCAAACAATTCCTATAAAGATAGAGAAAAAAATATTTTGATGAGCTAAATACAACAATTTTGAAATTTATTTGGCAAGGAAAAAAAGATAGAATAAGATTGAAAATGTTGCAAGAATAAAAAAACAATGGGGGATTTGGGCTACTAGATTGGGAGCTATATTACCAAGCATGGGTGAAAAAATGAATAGCTCTCAGACATAGAAGATTACTGTATTTAGAAGGTTATGATCTCCAATTAGGCTGGTACGCTTTTATATGGTATGGCAAAAACCAAATTCATAGCTATTTTCAAAGACATTATGTAAGGAATGCTCTATTTTTGGTATGGGAAAAGGTGAAAGCAAAAATCTGTATGAAAATACCAGGATGGCTTTCAACAATGGAAGCATTTGTTCACCCAAATCTAGTAAATCTGGAGAAAATTTTAACATATAAAGATATCTTAAATATGGAAGAGAAAATAAAAACTAAACAAGAATTACAGAAACAGGTGTTGATCTATCATGGTGGCCACAAATGCAAATGCATGTGAGATATGAGAAAGATGTTAAGAAATGGTTTTTATAAAGAGCAAACAACATTTGATCAAATACTGTTAGCAGTGAATGAAAAATTAATTAAGAAATTATATAATTTTCTACTAAGCCTAAAAATGGAAGATGAACAGGTAAAAGAGACAATGATAGTTTGGACAACATTTCTGGGGATATACCATAGAATTAGATAATTGGCAAAAGCTTTGGGAAAGGAACTATAAATTGACAATGGCAACTACATATAAGGAAAACCTGTACAAAATGTTTTATAGGTGGCACTTACCCACCGGCCAGTTTAACCAAAATGTTTAAAAACATGTCTGCTAAATGTTGAAAATGTAATCAAATTCTGGGTACATATTATCACATATGGTGGACATGTCCAAAAGCAAAAAAATTTTGGATGAAAATACATACGTGGTTAGAAAAAATGTTAAACAGCATATAGATTATAAACCATAATTATTTTTGATAGGAATATTACCAGAGAAATATGATAAATGGAATGTATTTTTTAATATTACATGTTTTGACAGCAGTAAGAATTGTATTTGCACAGCACTGGAAAAATGAGGAAACACCCACAGAAGAAATAATTAAAAAAATATTAGATTGTGCAAAAATGGATAGATTAACACTGAAGATAAAAGAAAAGGAAGACACAGAATATTTTCAAACTTGGAACTCGTTTTACCAATGGTTGGATAATAGAGATAGAAACTAGGAGTTTAATATTGTTATGTAAACAAACTGACACACATAGTACACTGTTCACTAAGCACTTATTGTATACAAAGAGAAAATATATAAAAAATTTTTTTTAAAATGTTTGGTGAAAATAGTTCATTATTTAGCATGCAGTCAATTGTGGTCCCTGGATATTGTCCTCCAGATCTCTTGTGACAGAAATAGTGGAATTCAGACCTTTCATACTGGCCTTTCCTCTGCACCTTCTGGGCCTATTTGTAGTTCACTAGCCCTGATAAAGAGATTTCACCAACTAACAGGTCAAGGCACTGAGAAGAAGGGAGATTCCACAACCCCCCACAATCATTCTTATGCACACTACCCGCTGTTGCTATAAACATAGGCTTATTATACTTTCAAAAGAGCATTATATCCATGTTTATAACTACATTAAAGGGAATGCTTGAGGTTTATTCTCTACTATGCTTTGACTTTTTTGGGGGGGGGAGGGAAACAAAGCTGGCATCCAGGCTGACTAATGCACCTCTACTTGCAACTTGACAACAGAAATGAAGGAAGTGGGGAGGGAATGCTTGGAATGTATTGGGAGCTGGGAGGGAGGTGAGGAATTTATGAGAGCCATTTGTAGCTTGAGAAAATCCCAACACTTCAAGGCTGTGCAATGGGAACCTTCAAAAGGCACAGACTATTTTCCTAAAATAAAAACAATGTGTTGGATTAGTGGACAATGGACAATGGGTGGCCCAAATGGGAAAAGGGGAAATTAGCTATGCTATTTTTCACCTGAAAACCTCAGTTAGCTTTACTTCTTCTGTACATATCAGTAAAGTCATACTCTTGGTAAAATAATATCCCAGGAATTTATTTTGCTACATATTCCAATGGGACGGTTGACATTAAACCAACTCTCCAATAGTAGCTTACCTGGACCCCACCAGGAGGGCAACACCCCCAAGATATCATCAGCCAACAAAGAGTCAGAGGAAGAGGAGAAGCCGGGAGAAATCCCTGCCCGAGAGGTTCTAACAGTGCTGGAAGCCAGAGCAGGGGCATAGCCTGTTGGCATACACCCCAAACAGCAGGCTGAAAACCTTGAGCAGCTGCCAATGAGTATGAGAAAGTGGGTTAGGGATGGCCTGTTCCAGGGTCCCAAGACCTGCTGTGTGAGGAATGTAGCAAGGGAGTCTCAATGGGAGTCAATGAGATCTGAGGGTTGAAAGGTAGAAAGTGAGATGGCCAGTCGAGTAGAATTAGCCCACTGAGTGGAAGCTCACCACCCACAGCCCATCGATGGAACAGCTGAAGGAGAAGTTTGGCAGCTTGGAGATCCATGTGGCCACATCACCCAGGGCCACCAAGGGCCATCCAGGGCAATAACCGGAAGGAGTGAAGTTGCTAACAGCATTGACTAGCCCATTGGCCCCTCTCCTGCAGCTGATAGTGCCTACCCTGACTGTGTGGCTGAGACCCTGGCATAGGGGGAGATGGCAGCTGGACCCGCTATCCCATCCCCAGTGGGGCAGCAAATGGTCCCAGTGGTTCTGGTAGTAGTTGGGGTCACTGAACCAGGCAGCCGATGGTACCAGCAGGGCTGCTACTGGAATACAGCCTGGTCTGAGAGGAGTGACCATCCCCCTAACGATCTGCTTTGATGGGTGCCAGACAACCTGGTCCTCTTTCTGGCCCAAGTATGGCATCATATGGAGTGCTTTGGAGGGATGTATTCAGACAATGTAGCCTGGGTCCATATCATTGCATCTAACTTGGAAGAGAACACTTCGGGATGGTTGGTGTCCCTGCATAATGAGGAGGCTCTGGAACTGAATGACCTGAATGACCTTCATGCAGACTCTGGTTTTAGAACTCCATGGTGGCTCAATGTACAGAGGTCCACATCCGCACCCTGAAGCAAGGCAAGCAGCCAATAATGGAGTACAGAAGTTCCACAGCCTGGCTAGCAACCTGAGAGATTGGCCCAAGTGCATGCTTGTCTACCAGTTCTGAGAAGGGCTAAACAAGGAGCTATGCCACCCCAAGGGGTACCACAGAATCTGCAGACATGATAGCAAGTGACCACTGAAATAGAAATCGACTTCCATCAAGTACCACAAGCACACCATGAAGAAAGCCAACCTCACTGAGTGTCTGAGAAGTGACTGGCCCCTAGAGGAGGTGGGGGCATGCCCCCGGTGTGTGGGGGGAGAGAACATCACCAAAGCTCAGGGGCTTGCTTTCACTGTGGAAAGGAAGGTCACAGAGTGGCTGAATGCCTCTCTCCACTGTCAGTGGCTGCTCCCCCTCTGAGCCAGCCAAAGAAGAAAACAATCACTGCGAAGCCAAAGAAGACATGCGTGGGATGTGTCAGTTCAGTGAGGAGGAAAGAACTCCAACCCCCACCAGAGCAGGCCCAGTCTACAAGAGTGACAGTGAAGGAGGGGATGACCTGATGGTAAGTGGCACCAACAACCCCATGATGGCCAGGGTGGAGATTGTGGTGTCCTCTTTGGGGGTAAAGGGAGTTCTTATGGTCCTATTTGTCTCAGGGTTCACAAGATGTGTGATTAGCCCCCAGATAGTAGAGAGACTAGGGAGGATACTGAGAAAGCTGAAGCAGCCTGTGGCATTTTCCCAGTTACATGGCTCAATAATGGCAGAATGCCATCAACATGCCTGACCGAGCCAGTGAAGCCCAAAGCTGGGACCCACATAGAGACTGTTTGTTTCATTGTGGTCCCTGGGATGTCCAAGTCCATGATCCTGTAGTTAGCATGGTGGAAAAAGTGGAACCTGGCTGTGAACTGGGACAGAGACAAGTGGCAAGTACAAAGGGAAACCTTCAACAAGCAGAGGTTAGTGAAAATGCTAAGAGCCAGCCACAGGCCTGCGGCCTGTTAGCTGCGGAAACAGCTAACATACTAAAGGGAGGTGGAGAGCTCAAGAAGACCATGACCTAGCGAAGGTCTTTAGCAAAAAGAAATCAGATGCACTCTCACCCCACAGATTCACAGACTATGTGGCTGAAATCATGCCAGGGGCCAAGTTACCTAAACTGAAAATGTACAAGACGAAACCCAGGGAGATGGAAGAGCTTTGGGTGCTTATAGACAAGAACCTGGTTAGGGGGTTCACTCAGCCATCAAAGTTGAGGATGGCTGTGCTCTTCAAGGAGAAGAAAGATGGGTCCCCTAGGCTGTTCATGGACTATAGAAGTCTGAACTGTATTTGTGGGGAAAACATGTACCCCCTCTCTCCTATGAGAGACATGTTAAACTATCTGGCCAAAGAGGATTTTCACTAAACTCTACTTGAGAGAGGCGTACTACCAAGTGAGGATAAAGGAGGGGAATGAGTGGAAAATGGCATTTATTTGCCCCCTGGGCTGCTACCAGTTTAGGTTGATGCCATTTGGTCTGCAGAGAGTGCCCAGTTGCAAGATTAGTTTTTAAAGCCATGGGGCTCTGCAAGGGTTTTTTTTCTAAAGTGCTGGGGAGGCTCTGCAACTTTTTTTTCTACCTGGCAGGCACTTCAGGAAAAAAAAACTGGCAGAACCATGGAGTTTTAAAAAGAAACCTTGCAGCCCAAGATTTAGAGGCAAAGGTGGGGAGTGTCAAAATAGGACACACCTGCTTGCCGCTGCCTCCCCTGCTGTAGCTGAAATGCCAGTTCAGCATATGAGATAGAGTCAACCTACTGCCTCTGCCCTCTGAAAGCTGCTTGCTTGTCTGGCTCTCTATCCAGCACCCACAGCAAGTTATCCCTGCAGCAACTTTCCAGTGGAGATGTCCTGCAAAGAAATGGCAGCACCAAATTAACAGAGGAAAATTGGCGGTGGCAAGAAGGCTGCCCCCTGCTGACCACCCTGAGCTAGTAGCTTCCAGTTGTCATAGACCCCTTAACCTGGAGGCAGTTCCTAGAAGGCAGTAAAACCCCATTTGAAGTGTGGACAGACCACAAGAACTTGGAAGCATTGAAGACCCCTCGGACATTATCCTCTAAGCAGGTTCAATGGGCACAATATTTCAACTGCTTCAACTTTAATTTCCACTACCTACCTGGAGGGAAAAACATTTTGGCAGACACTCTCTCCTGGATGCCACAATACAACAGTGCCCAAGAAGATGTCATTAAGTCCATCATCCATCCCAACAGTTCACAGCACCAGCCCTCAGGATGCAGCAGAGGGAATCACCTCTGCAATCAACTGAACACCTAGTGTGGCCATCAAGTGTGGCCTTGGTAGGAGATAAATGGTTTCAGCAGCACGAAACTAACCTGTCCTCAAAGGATGTCCTGGCATGGAAAGGGAATAAAGTGTAAGTCCCAGCCAGCCAGAGGACATTAAACCTACAGCAGAGCACCAGGCATTTTGGATTTGTAAAGACTCTTCACCTAGTGAAAAGGCAGTTTTGGTGGCCAGTTTTGGCTAAAAATGAAGAAGGACATAAACATATGTGGCCAGCTGCCCCATGTGTGCTTCAATGAGGCAGCTACATGGGAAGACCCCAGGGCTTCTACAACCAGTGGCTAACCCTTTGGAAAAGATCTCAATAGACTTCATCATCGAGCTACCAGAGAGTGCTGGAAATACTGTAATCTGGAGTATCACTGACTTGTTTTCCAGCCAGCCACATTTTGTGGTATGTCCTAGGATTCCCTCAGCCTGAGTCCTGCTAGGCTATTTGTGCAGCACAGATACTGACTGCATGGGATCCAGAAGTGGATTATTTTTGACCAGAGAGTACAATTCACATCAAAGTTTTGGTGGGAGTTCCTATAGCTGATAGGCGCCTCCTGTTGTGGTTTGTCAACTGCCAGCAGAGTTGAGTCAGAGGAGATGGAGGGGTGCCTTACCATCAGAGCCAGCAGAAGGCTCTGAAGAACAGGAGGTCTCAGAAGCAGATGCAGAGCAGGGCCCATCTACACACACTCACTCACACTGAGGTGAAGAGACAATTGTTTTGGGGGTCTGAGATGAGCGAGGGGGAGGAACAGTTGGGCCTTGTCCCAGATGCGCTTATGCTCAGAGAAGTGCGGAGAGGAGAGCAATGCAGCACTGAGGGCCAACTATCCAGTAAAAGAAGGAAACATTAACAAGCCCCTCCCTGGCTGGGATATAAAGAGGAAGGGTGTGGGAGGCATGAGTGTTGGAGACATCCATTCATGCTCTAGAAGAGTTCCCTCTGGCGGATTCCTTGCCAGAATTTCTTGCCACTAACCAGGTCAGTCAGGACTCTTTGTGTTGGGATTGTAGTGCTAATTGAGGCTCCCTGTGGGGAACTCAGAGATTGTTACGGCTTGTAAATCACCTATAGATATGTGACCTGGAGCTTTGTCAGTGAATGCCGTGAATTCCTGCCTTTCTAAATAAAAAGGAGTTTTTCCTCACAAGTAGGCTGTTGATTTGGGGCTTGTGAAGGCTGGGTCAGAGGGACCCCTGAGGGACTTAGCTCCACCCATCATTCTCCCACTAATGGAAACTGTGAATGTATGAATTCAGTTCTACAGCAATACCTGTGATGTTATGTGAACTATCAGCAGATCAATTGAACCAAGCTTCTGCCTTTTGCAGAAGTGGCATATAATAACTCTGTGCATTGTAGCACAGGGTTTACCCCTTTCTGGGTGGTTACTGGAATAGAGTTTGTACCTATGCCACAACTCCCTCAAGAAAGGCCATCTTCAGACTTCCGGTTGACACCGCGGCAGGACTGCCTGCAAATAGCCAAGCTCTGATGAGCTTGGCGAAAAGCAGACAGACAAACCGTCTGTTGATGGGTCTTTGGACCCTAAACCACCTTATAGGGGTGGGGGAGTAAGAAGAGCACCTCGTTGGACCAGGCAAGCTCCTTGGAGGTCAGAGGGAATCTTTTAAGAAGATGACGGGGGTGTTGGCCATTGTGGCCGATTCAAAGGTGGAGGCAACTGGACCAAAGCTTTTGTGCTGGAGAGAGAGAGAGAAGTCAGGAATCGGTGCTGGGTGAGTGATCCACCCAACCCACAAGCAAATTAACAACACACATGTGAAATTTGACCCAAGTGTGATTATCCTGGCGATTTAAAAGCAGCTGTGTAAGATCTTCTGGAGCCTAAGCTAATGGGAGGAGAAGAAGAAAGGAAATCTAAAATTGGAGAAACTTGTGTGGAACCTAAAATTGACTGCCTTGATAAATTGAGAACTTGAAATTAACTTGCGTTATCGGCATTAACAAAAAGAAAGACTGAGAATTAAAAGATTACCGAAATTATTGAGGAGTACCAGAGTTGGAGGACCACAGAGACATCTAGAGGGGAGGAAGAGGTACTACAAGCAAGAAACAGTAAGCAATTTGCTGCGACTGAGAAAAGCCACGTTTTTAAGCAAACAAATAATGCGAGAATACCATGGAGCTGGAAACACCGTCAATGTTGGAGCAACTCGATGCCCTGCTGGAGCTTATGGAGAAGATAGTGAGAGAAGAAAATGACTCGACAGAAACCTCTACCCCAGAAATGGAAGACAATGAAGGGGGTCTGAAGGAACACATCAAGCGAGGCGACCGGAATCTACAGAAGAAAAGGAAGGTCAAATTTAAAAGGGCCAGAATGGAGAAAAAAAGAAAGAGAAATTAACTAGGAAACAAAGAGCACAAAAAAAGGAAAAAAAACAAGCAGGAGAATTACATGGAGATGATCAACGAAAAGAAGGAAATAATAAGAAGGGACTATAGAATAAGAAAGAAGCCCTGAAAAAAAGAGGGAAGGGAATAGAGGCGATCGTGAGAAAGAATAGGAAGAGAGGTAAAATCAGAAAATGGAATAGAGGGGAGGACCTTTTAAAAGGGGGAACGATACAAATGGACAAGTTGTGAGGAAAATTAGTGAGACAAGATATACTGAAGCATGCTAGAAATAGTTATATATTTGTTAATTCACAATATAAAATAATTTGAGGAAATAATCAAAATAAGAAATTGAATTATGATTTTTATATTATGTGGCAATATTGATGTTCTATCGATACTCTGATGTATTTTAGAAATAGAGATGGTAAATAATTAATTCATAAAATAAAACAAATCTTCAAATGATTTAAATGATAAATTGGGAAATAAGAATTGAGTAAATGAATTTACAAGAAGGAATTGTGATGTTTAAACATGCTATACTATTAAAATGTTGAAATAATATTTTGATGTAAAGGTATGGTGATGTTTATTATATTTATACTATTAAAATATAGAAATAATATTTTGATTAGCGTTAGAAATAGATAAGCAATTGTAATTTTGTTTTTGTTTCTCTTTGAAAAATTATTGAAGCAGTAATAAAGGATGAAATTTGGAAGACTAGGAAGAGTAGATGTGAAAGTGATATACAAGATGAAGGGAAATTAATTATAGCAATATGAAATGTGGGATAGGCAGATGAATGATTGTAATTAATTTGTATTTCACTGTGAAATAATGATTATGATAACTCAAAACTTAAACCCGGAACTCTGAGTTGAGGGTAAAATAAGGGAACTACAATGAAATATGAGGAAATGATATGGAGAACTACTAGAGTAAATGTGAGATAGAAAAATAAAATTTTTGCCAAGAGCTGGGAAGAAAGAAAGCTATTTTTAAAATCCTAAATCCTAGTTGGGATGAAATTATATGTTGATGAATAGATATATATTGTACTGATTTTTTGTCTATGTCACTTTTGAATTTGGAAAAGAAATTTAAGTAATATTGTTGATGTAACCCAACATGATCCTGGCACCCTTACCATTGCAAAAGATGGTTTTTTTTTATGTTCTGTGTTGTATGTTTTGTTTTTATTCAAATAAAATTTTTAAAAAATTAAAAAAAAATACTGTAATGGATGTTAATAACTTGGATTTATTTCATATTTCCAGGAATGGTTTTCTTCCCTGGTTCTCTTCAGTATAATATTGTTAACAGCATTTGGGTTTTTATATGAAGAGGCTACCGAAATACCTCATGCTTTTCTCGGAAAACCTTCATTTAATATTACTGGAGTTAAACTTTTGTATGCTCCAAATACTAAGATGTCAAGAGAAATAATGAAGAAAATAGCAACACTCTCTCCTCTAAAAGGTATAAAGTATCTGTTTAATTGTTTTCAAAGACTTCAATAGATGCTAATTTCAACTGGGCTCGTTTTGATTGAGTTTGGTAACTATAGAAAAACGATTGCAGGTATTCTCCAATGCTGTTCAAACAGCACATCAATTTAGAGAAAGTGAGCAAGAGAGCCAGTTAGGTCCAATGGTTAAGGCCCCAGGCTAAAAACCAGGAGACTCTGAGTTCCAGTCCTGCTTTAGGCATGAAAGTGTCTGGGTGACTCCAACACACCTCCCAGGTTATTGTTGTGGAGGAAAATAGGAGCTGGAAGGACTATTAGATATGCTTGCTGCCTTCAGTAACTTATAAAAATAATAAAGGCTGAATAAAAATAAATAAATACCACTGGTATATGAATTATGACTGAGTTCATATATCATGCTACCTGTGGTTTGTCTGTGATGTTCTTTATATATTATGATCAACTGATTTCGTATAACCTGATAATAAAACCTGCTTCCAGGTGGCTATAGCACTGTTTTTCTTATATGAGAGGAAAAATTAAGCAATTGGGGGGGGGGCGGGGTTGAGATTAGTATGATGGGTCAACCCAGCCACTATGTTATGCATGGAGATATGTTTGAGATCAAGATCTCTATCGAATACCGTAGATGAATGAAAAGGCTTTGACCCTTTAATCTTGCATTTCTGCTTGCCTATCTCCTTTTATTTAACTTAGGTGTTAACAGAGTTCAGGCTAAAAAGATTAAATATCAGCCTAGTTTTTTTAATACTCTTTTGGCCAAATTTTTGATAATAACTCTTGAAATTGTTAACTGATACAACTAATAAAACATCAGCATGCAAAGACATTTCTCTTTCCCTGTCCTATATAGGATTTCACTTACTGACATGATTTCTATGCTAAAGGTATTGAGACAAAAGTGATGGAAGATGAGAAGACCATGAAAGATGAGAAGGCCATGGAAGATAAGAAGGCCATGACATCAGTGCAAGGCTTCTACTCAGATATTATTGGAGTTGTATTTCAAGACGAAATATCCTATCGACTCCGATTTCCTATCTACAGAACAGTTTCGCCACACAAGGAATTTGCTGTTATAGGTAATTCAAGATGGCTGTGTTTCACTCTAGATTTTCATACATCTTTAGAAGTATGTTTTATCCTTGGCAACTTTATGACGTGAGGACTTCAACTCCCAGAATTCTGCTCAGCATCAGTGGCTGGGGAATTCTGGGAGTTGAACTCCACACATCTGGGTCATTCCATATCAAGTGGTCTGATTTCAGAAAAGTGCCCAGCTTGACCATCATGGATTTCAATGAAATTTGGTGTGAACATGCACACACATCCCCAATGAACATTGGTAAAGTGTTACGTTTGCCGATGCAATACTTGCGGAGATATAGTCATTTGTTTGACCTCATACTGCAGCCTTCTACAGTATGACTCTGAGGTTTCAGTAACTTTGAGACATAATATCTCCAGCACTATTTTGTTGAGAGAAACAAAACCTGGCCATCTTGTACAACTTGTGCTCTATTAAACAAAATAATAAAAACATTCTCATGAGCGATCTCCATCTAGATAATTTGAAGCAAAGTTGGCCGAAAATGATGGTGGCGCAAAAAAAGGGTAAAGTTTGGCTTTTTATATCTCTGGAAGGAAAGGTATGAGAAACTTGAAACTTGGTGTGTAATAACTTAGCAACACAAGGTTGTCCTACTGCTTTCCAATAGTTCACAAATTGAGTGTAAAGGTGACAGTTGAATTGTTTACACAAACATAATCCTGTTTTTTCCTGATTCCTTTTGTATGAGAATGAGTACGAAACAAATCATGCTCTTATTTGTGAGATGATTCTGGTATATTGGAAAAGCAATGAACAAGATCATACCAAGCCAGCAAACTAAGGGTCCATTGTATCTGAAGAAAATTGACAGGTTTTTTTTTTTTTAAAATAGTGTCTAAAGCAGTAATGGTGAACCTTTTAGACAGAGTGCCCAAACTGCGTGCGCGTATGCCAAAATTGAAAGATGCCCGCTCACGCAAATGTGCCGACATGTGTGGGCATGCACCAGAATGTGCGCATGTGCGGATATGCATAAATGCACACATGCAGGACATGCGTGCCTGTGCAACAAAGACCCAAAGTAAGATCTTTTTCTTTCATGAGCTTCTGTTTTATCATTTGCAGGGAAACAGAAGCTCACGAAATAAACACCGTGGAGATCTGACCTGGGGTGATGGCGCATGTGCCAGTAGAGAGGGCTCTGCGTGCCACCTTTGGCACGTGTGCCACAGGTTCACCATCATGGATCTAAAGTGTGTCCTGTTGGATAGCTGTTGGTATTGTTAAGTAGATATCAGTTTGTTTGATCTGAGCTGATTTATTCTTGGTATATGAAACCCTAAACAAATTTAGGAGATTGGTTTGTTTGGAAGGGCTGCATGGGTTTGGAGCATATGGCGTATGAAAAAGCTTGGAATGTATCCATGTAGTCACTATGGATCTTGGGGTGGGGGTGGGGAAAGAAACACTAAAAAAAGAGAAAAAGGAAAAGGAGAATGACTGCAGGAGAGAAACTGTAAGTCCTGTTTCATTAAGTTTTAGAGTTAGGGTTAGGATTGATCATCTGACAGAATGAAGAGGAAGTGGTGCAAAAAGAGAAATAAATCAGGACAGATAGTAGATGCTTGGAACACAGTAAGGAGAATTATGTTACAAAATACTAAAGATATGTTTGGAATTACGCTAACTGGGAGTTTAACAGATTAACATAGTTGTAAGGGAATTTATAGGTCATCTAGTCCAACCCCCCACTCAAGCAGGAGACCCTACACCATTTCTGACAAATGGCAGTCCAATCTTT
>JANHFK010212754.1:0-13080 GCA_036250565.1 Sibynophis collaris | reverse complement strand
ACTGTATTCTTTAACAGCTTTGGGGTTTTTTGAGTGTTTTTTTCTGGAGCAACAGAAATGATACATCAGTGACAAGGTGAATGATTCCAATATTTATATAGATATAAATATTGGCTGAAGGAACTGGCACTTTTAGGGGAGCTTCAGGCATTTTCTCTTCTGGAACAGGTTTAGGTACTCCAGGCACTTTAAAGATAGTACAGAGGTGTTTTTTTTAATGATCAAATGTATAAGACATCAAAAAATTCTGAATGGTTGATACTGGTGCTTAATATTTAAGTAACATGTATATTCAATAAGAATATAAGAACATAAGTAGTTCCCTGTGAATCAGACCATTAGCATGGGTTCTCATAGTGACTACTCAACTGCATAAGGAAGCCCATAGATCTCCTAGCAGATGGCCTTTGGAGGCAGCCATAGTACCATCAGAGCTAACAGGCACTGATCCCCCTTGAATTCCAAGACTTGATCCACCCTTATTTAAAGCCAGCCAGACTGGTAGCCAGCATTACATTTCATGATCCCAAATTCCGAAGTTGAATTACACGTTGTGTAAAAGTACATTTTCTTTTCTTTGTTCGGATTCTACCAGGATTCAATTTCATTGGGTAACCTCTGATTCAGCAATTTTGGGAAGGGAAAAGTATCTTCACACAGTCCAGTTCAGACATGCTGTTGTACAACACAATCCTGTCCCCTCCCCTTGCATTTGAATCAATATAGTTTTTTCTGCAGAGTTTCAAAATATTAGATGTACCTTTGGCTGGTGGAGGTGGCACTTTTTTGGGAACAGGCACTTTCTCTTCTGGAACAGGTTTAGGAACTTTAAGAATTGAAAGATAGATATTTTTTCTTAAAGATATTGAGCTTAACTCCTCATGGACAAACATATAAGACATCACAAGATCTACTAACATTGGTGTCTAATGCTTTTAAGAATAAGAATTCCAAGTATTGTCAATGTTAATATTTTTCATTTTACTATAGCAAAAAATTAGATATACTTTTGGTTGGTGAAGCTGGCATCTCTTTAGGAACAGGTCCTTTCTCTTCCAGGACAAATTTGGCAACTTCAGGCACTTATAAGTTAGTACACAGGATATTTTTGTATATATTTTGGTGTTGGGTGAACATGGACAAACACATAAGACATCACAGCACTTTCAATGACCAATATTGGTGCCTAATGCTTAAGAAGAAGGAAGAGAAGTAATGTTTTTATACTACTTTTAAAAATGGTGAATATGCCTTTGGCTAATGGAAGTGGCTGTTTTTTGGAACTGGCACGTCCTCTTCTCGGACAGGTTTGGGAAGTTCAGGAATTGAAAGATAGATTTTTTTTTCTTAAAGATATTGAGCTCAACTCACCATGAACAAACATATAAATTCAGAAATTGAAAGATTTTTTTTTTCTTAGAGATTTTGAGCTCAACTTACCATTGACAAACATAAAATACCAGAAAACTTTGAACTACTGTAGCAATACTTAACACTTAAGAATATAGATGACAAGCAATACTAATCTTGATGTTCTTTCTTAGTATTATAAATCTTAGATGTACCTTTGGCTGGTGGTGGAACTGGCACCTTTTTAGGAACGGGCACTTCCTCTTCTAGGACAGGTTTGGGAACTTCAGGAATTGAAAGAAAGAATTTTTTTTCTTAAAGATTTTGAGCTCAACTGAACATGGACAAACATATAAGATACCCAAAAACTTTGAACTAGTGTATTGGTGTCTACTTAAGAATAGACACTATTGGTGTCTACCACTTAATAAGTGGTGATAAGTAATGTCCACTTCCACCAAAGTGGCAGGATGACAAGTAATATCAGTGTTAATGATTTTGGTATTATTATTTTAAATATTAGATCTACCTTTGGCTGCCGGAGGTGGCACTTTTTTGGGAACAGGCACTTTCTCTTCTGGGACAGGTTTGGGAACTTCAGGAATTGAAAGAAAGAATTTTTTTTCTTAAAGATTTTGAGCTCAACTCAACACGAACAAACATATAAGATACCCCAAAACTGTGAACTAGTGTTTGGTGTCTACTCAAGAATAAACAATATTGGTGTCTACCACTTAAGAAGTGGTGACAAGTAATGTCCACTTCCACATCCATCAAAGTGGCAGGAAGACAAGTAATATCAGTGTTAATGATTTTGATATTATTATTTTAAATATTAGATATACCTTTGGCTGCCGGAGGTGGCACTTTTTTGGGAACAGGCACTTTCTCTTCTGGGACAGGTTTGGGAACTTCAGGCACTTTAAAGATAGTATAGAGGACTTTAAAAAAAAGATTTTGGTCTCCAGGCAACATTGACAAACACATAAGACATCACAGGATTTTGACCTGCCAATATTGGTGTCTAATACTTAAGAATAAGGATTGCAAGTAATGTCGACATTTTTTCCATACTACTATTACACATATTATATATACCTTTGGCTGGTGGAGCTGGCACTTTTTTAGGAACTGGCACTTCCTCTTCCGGGACAGGTTTGGGAACTTCAGGGATTGAAAGACAGATACATTTTTTTTAAGATGTTGAGCTCATTCCCACCATCGATCAACATATAAGACATTGCTCAGTTTTGGATTATGAATGCTGGTGCTTCATGTTAAACAATATGGATGACAAGAAATTTTAATCTTAATGTTTTCCTCTTACTGTTATAAATGATAGATGTACCTTTGGCTGGTGGAGGTGGTACTTTTTTGGGAACAGGCACTTTCTCTTCTGGGACAGCTTTGGGAACTTCAGGTACTTTAAAAAGAGATAGTTTTCTTATTTCAAGGTTTTGTTCTTAGTTCACCGTGGACAGATATAGAAAACAACCCAAATCTCTGAACTTTCTGTTCTTTGTGTTTAACCCTTAACTGAAGAATATAAGTGATATATATTGTCAACTTTTTTCCCCCCACAGGGTTACAAATTTCATCTGTACCTTTGGCTGGTGGAGGTGGCACCTTTTTGGGAACTGGCACTTTCTCTTCTGGAACAGGTTTTGGAACTTCAGGGACTTGGAAAAAAAGATTTAATGATTGTTAATAAAGATTTTGTTCTCAAGTCACCAAAGTGAAACATACAGTAGAAGAAAGACACTACAAAACACTGAAGAACAATCAAGCCCATGATTGCATCGCATGATCAAGGAATTAAGAATCACGTGGACATTATGAAGGCCTTTAATGCAAGAGTTAAAGAATCTTGGATACGGCAACAGTAACTACCCATTCTCTTTTATTAATGAATTTATTCAAGTGAACTCTTCTTTCTAGGCTTTTCACAACTCAGACTGAGTTACGGTTGAACATCTCCATTAACTGTGGATGGTTTCGACTAAATTTCTCCTGTTTCTATTTCAGCCTCCTCAAATTCTCTCATAACTATTGATGTTGTTCCGCTCTTAACTGGAAAATAACAGTGACAGGAAATGCCATTTTTCCCCAACACAGTTTCAAAAATTAGTGGAAACAAACTTTAACTGGTGGAGCTGGTATATATTTTGGAAACCTCTGGCAATTCTTCTGGAACAAGATTGGGAATTTCAGGGACTTGGGGAAAATATATATATATATATTGTTTTCTAAGATTTTCATGGGTATATGTATGTTGTTCATGGTTATTTTTGGGTATGGCCGAATATATATATATATATTAAGATATAGAGTTCAACACATTATAGACAAACATACAAGATAACATAAAACTTTGAACTAGCAAGATTTTTGTCCAATGTTTAAGGATATGAATGACAAGTAATTCATTTTTTTTTCATACTATCATAAATATTTGAAGCATGCAATGGGTATTTCTTTGAGAATAGACTCTTTATCTTCCTGGACATATCTGGAAACCTTGGGCATTTCTAAGATAGGAAGATTTTTGAAGATGTTGTCAACATAGATAGACATACAAGACACAGTAAAACTTTAAGCTATTAATTTTGTTGTTTAACATTCAACTGAAGAAGATACATGACTAGCAACATCAACATAGCATTTTCCTTCATACTGTTTCATGTTTCACATGTACCTTTGGCTGGTGGAGCTGGTACTTTTTTGGGAACAGCTACTTTTTCTTCTGGGACAGGCTTGGGAACTTCAGGCACTTTAAAAAGAGATGGTTCCTTTTTAAAGGTTTGATCTCAAATCAGCATGGACTAGCATAGAAGCTGCTAGATATTTTTCAACAGAAATTGGTATTTAATATTTAAGAAGATGTATGACAGCTAACGTCAACATTTTTTCCCAACTGCTATAACTATTCTATGCAACACTCAACAGATAGAGTTGGCAGTTTTCCAGGAACGAGTTTGGAAACTGAAGGGATTTGAAAGATAGATGTATTTTCTGTAAGATTTTGAGCTCAGATCACTAGGGACAACAAACATGTAAGACTTCACAAACTTTGGACTACTAATATTGGTGACTCATCATTAGGCATTTGAATGATAAGGAATGCCAAAACTAGTCCTTTGTTATAAATATTAGATGTACCTTTGGCTGGTGGAGCTGGCACTTTTTTGGGAACTTCAAATATTTCCTCTTCCTCCACTACTTTAGGAACTTCAGGGACTTGAAAGACATTATGATTTTTTTTTTAGAATGAATATTTTTTATTTATTTCAGCACAAACAAATATGGAAGACCTAAAAGCTTGCAGCACTAGTGTAGGTGTTTGAAACGTAAAATATTAATGATACATACTCCCCACATTCATCTGTTTTCAAGATGTTTTAAGTATTAAATGAATATTTGGCAAGAGCACCTAACACCTCTAAGAGGAAAGAAACATTCTCGCACATAACATGATGGCAACTGCAGAAAATTTAAATAAAGCATTTTTAAAAAAGATTTTGATCAGAACTTGGATAACATAAAAAACATCACAAAACACCACAAGCGCTTAAAATTTAAGAACGCCGCAGATACTGTCAACATTTATGTTTTTCATAGACTTATACATTTCACATGTACCTTTAGCTGGTGGAGCTGGCACCATTTTAGCAACAGGCATTTTCTCTTCTGGAACAGGTTTGGGAACTTCAGGGATTGAAAGACAGATTTTTTTCTGTAAGATTTTGAGCTCAACTCACCATGGACAAACATGTAAGACATCACAAAACTTTGAACTACCAGCATTTCTTTCTTATGCTCAAGAATGAAGATGACAACTCATGTCAATATTAAAGTTCTTTCGATATTATTTTTTCAAAAGTTAGATGTACCTTTGACTGGTGGAGCTGGTACTTTTTTAGGAATGTGCACTTCTTCTTCTACGACTGGTATGGGAACTTCAGGCACTTAAAAAAATATAGGATTTTCTTATTTTAAGATTTTGTTACCAATTCACTATTGACAAATGCAGAAGACAACTCAAGAATGTGAAGCATTAATTAGGGCATTCAACCCTTAAAAGAAGAATTATTATGAAATGTATTGTGAATTTTGTTTTCACAGTGTTACACATTTCATCTGTACCTTTAGCGGGAGGAGCTGGCACCTTTTTGGGAACAGGCACTTTCTCTTCTGGGACAGGTTTGGGCACTTCAGGCACTTTTAAAAAAAAGAGTTTTTAATTTTTAAAAATGATTTTGCTCTCAAGTCACCAGAAGATATTATGAAACATTGAACGATTAGTTTTTGTTGTCTAATTGTTAGAAATTCTGTTTATATATAGCACTACAGATCAAACAGTGTACAGTCACCATGTGCTTTACTGCTTTACTGTTTAACTATAACAGGAAACAGAAAAGTTTTCTTAGAACAAAAGGACATAAAGTTTATACCACAGATCCAAACGTGTAAACACTGCCTTCTACTAGTTGAATACTACTGTAGTTGTTGTATAAAATGTATATTCCAACACTAACATTTAAGAATATGATTGAACATTAGTGTTTTTCATGCTGTTATAAATATTAGATATACCTTTGGCTGGTGGAGCTGGCACTTTTTTGGGAACCGGGACTTCCTCTTCTGGGACAGGTTTGGGAACTTTAGGCACTTTGAAAATAGTATGTTTTTTTTTTAAGTATTATGTACTCAAGTCAATATGAACAAACTTAATAGAAGTTTAAACTACAAATATGGATATTATGTACTTGACTGACAAAGATTAATGACAAATAGCATCAACATTTATTTCTTTTAAGAGGTTTTAAAGACAAGATGTACACTTGACATGGCGAGTTGTTGCCTTTACATGAGGAATCAGATTGGTTCCTGGAATTCATTTGCGATCTTATATATTTTAAAGATAATAAGAATTCTTAAAGATTTTGGTCTCAACATGAACAACAAACAAAATATGACAAAATTTAAATACTGACACTAGTCTATATCAGCGACAAACAATGACAACATTTATAACTTTTTAGTACTGTTACAAGTTTTACAGATACCTTTGGCTGTTGGTGGTGCTGGAACCTTTTTGGGAACAGGCACTTCCTCTTCTGGGACAGGTGTGGGAACTTCAGGCACTTTTAAAGATAGTATGGAGGATATTTTTTAAAAAGATTTTCATCTCATCATGGACAAACACATAAGACATCACAAAACTTTGAACTACCACAATTCATGTCGAACAACATGGATGACCAATAATATTAATGCTAATGTTTCTTCATATTACTTTTTAGATAAGACATACCTTTAGCTTTTGGAGGTGGCACTTTTTTGGGAACAGGGACTTTTTCTTCTGGGACTGGTTTGGGAACTTCAGGCACTTTGAAAAGAGATGGATATTTTTAAAATTGAAAGATAGATGGTTTTTCTTTAAGTTATTCGGCTCAATCCAGAAAGATATAAAATATCAGAAAACTTCGAATTACTTTAGCAATATTGGTGTCTAACATTTAAGAATAAGGATGACAAGTAATAGCAATGTAAATGTTTTTTCGTATGGCATCCTTTTGGGAATAAGGTACTTCCTCTTCCAGGACAGATTTAGGAACTTCAGGCACTTTTAAGATAATGTGGAGGATTTTTATAAAGATGTTGGTCTCAACAGATGCAAACATATAAGAAAAAACAGACTTTGAAGTACCAAAATTCATGTCTAATAACACAGATGACAAGTAACATTAACATTAATGTTTTTTTTTCATATTGCTGTTTTAATTGGGCATACCTTTAGTTGGTGGAGCTGGCACTTTTTTGGGAACAGGGACTTTCTCTTCCGGGACAGGTTTGGGAACTTCAGAAATTGAAAGACAGATGGATTTTCTTTTAAGATTTGAGTTCAATTCACCATCAATAAACATATAAGATATCACAAAAATTTGAACTACAGTATACAGGTAGTCCTTGAGTTACAACCACGATTGAACCCAAAACTTATGTTGCTAAGTGAAACATTTGTGAAGGAAGTTTTGCTGCATTTTACAATTTTTCTGGCCACATTTGATAAATTGAAGCCCTGCAGTTGTTAAATGAGCAATTGTTGAGTGAATCTGGATTCCGCATTGACTTTGCTGGTCAGAAGGTCGCAAAAGGAGATTGCATGACCTTGAGACACAGCAATGGTCATAAATATGAACCAGTTGCCAAACATCTAAATTTTGATCATATGACCATGGGGATGCTGCAATGTTGTAAGTGTGAAAAATGACCATAAGTCACTTTTTTCAGTGCCATTGTAACTTTGAACAGTCACTAAATGAACTGGTCGGAATTACCAGTTCACCTGAACTGGTCCGAATCAGCAGCAGCCCACCTATCAGGTTAAAATGTTTGCAGATAGAAAGCTCTTAAGAGTTTTTCCTATACAATTTAGAAGTACAGCTAATATAATTTTAGTATACTTGGTAGGAAAGAAACGGTGAAGTTGTCTGCTTAGCCCTTTCATTAGCATAACAGAAGAATAAATCATGATGCTGCCATAATAATTCTTTCTCTATATTAGTCAAAGTACCTTTTGCAACAGGTGGTGTTGGTGGCTCCACTTTTTTGGGAACAGGTTCAGGAATCTTCTTTGCTGGTACAACTTTCTTAGGTACTTCTGGCACTTCAAAACATTTTTTGTTCAGATTTAGACTTAAGTCTCATTAACAGATGCAGTGACAAAAACACAGTATGGCACAATCACTGTTTTAAAGCAGTGTAAGCCAAGAACATGCAAGAAGAGCCATTAGCACCAGCTTTCTGCCAGATTCTATTCAGGGTGCTTGAATTTTAATTTGCAATTCTCTCTGTCATTTGGGGCTTGCGTGTGTGTATTCTCCTAAGCAAGCCAATGATTTTTAAACTTTTTTTCCTCTAAGGACCCCTTCCCACTTTTAAAAAAATATGGAGGATCTGAAAAAAGGCTTTGCTTCTATGAGTTACAGTTATCATTACCGTATTAAACATTAAAACTGATACATTGGCTGCCACTACCGTTTCTCACAAATGTGTGATGGGATTTTAATATTATGATACTTTTCAAAATAGGCTGACAAAATTTGATTTAAGTGACCCCTGAGAGGGTATTGGGGAACCCCAGTGGTCCTAGGATCACACTTTAAGAAACACTGTCCTAAATATATACATATTTTAACATATAATTTCTATTAATCTCTCTTTGTAAATGCTTATCTCTCTTATGTTCTGTATTATAAAAATATTTTCATGCTGGTGTTTTAAACATAAATTTCTGAGATTAAATTGAAGTCTGCAGATTTTGCCAACATATTTAGAAATCCATTCCATTGAACTCAATGAGATTTATGACTATGTAAAGATGCATAACATCAGGTCACATAATTTATTTGGAATGTACAATGAAAAATACTGGTGTCTTTCCAACAGAAGATAGCATATGTAGTAAAATAAAATAAAATAAAATAAAGACTGGTATTTATTCCGGTGATATTCAAAAAGCTTTTGATAAAGTGAATGAGGTTGATGTACATTTTGTTGGCATGTCTTCTTCAAGAAGTGTTTGTTCTTAAATTTTAAGAAACAACTTGTAAATGAATTGTCATCAACACAAAGACCATCAAAATGACACATGTAAAGAACATGCAACAATAATATTCAAGATAAACAAGCCTTTCTTTACAGAACAAGTTGGTATACCTTTAGCTGGTAGAGGCACCTCAACTTCAATTTCTTCTTCCTCGAGGATCTCAGGCACTTTAAAGATATTAAGAAATTTGATGTTTGAAACATCTCACAAAGAAAAAGAACAGAAGGAGGTAGAAGAGTAACAGGCAAACCCTACTATAGGTTAGAGAATCATAATTACAAATCCACTTGTTCTTCCTGGGTATCGTAATTCACTTTGGGAAGTCATATTTGACCCATATTTGCAAGTTCCATGGGGAAAACAGTTGAATATCCATGTATAATTTAAAAGCGCTCTTTCATGCACTTTTAGGTGGAGGCAGTTCTCCACCTTTTTCTGCACAGATGGCACAGATTAATTCGCAAGTCAATTTTATTCAAACGGCAGCAGCTGAACCCAAGAAGTCCTGTTACGAAACAGGACTGACAGAAATTATCAGCTGTTGTTGTAAACTGCTTGTTTTGGCTTGAATGCCATTTGCTTAATATAGACCAAGTGACTCACTATAGAACCGTCTGCCTCACAAGATGATGTACCTTTAGCAGGAGGTGCTTCTACTCGTTTAGGGACAGGAACACGTACTTCCTCTTCAGGTACCGGTTTCTTGGGCACTTTGATTGAAACAATACAGAAATACTTTTGAGCGTGGGGTTCCATTTCAGCGCAAAGCACAGAAGAATAGCCTCAAACACACGAAAACACAGACATAAAGACCACTTGAAAAGACCAGGAAGAAGTTTTCTTGGTGCATTGTATGTAAAAGCATACACACACACACAAAAAAGGACGCAAGGATTGTTACATGAATTTGTACATGTTAAATCCCAAAGTGATGTACCTTTAGCTGGTGGAGCTTCTTTCCTTTTGGGCACGGGAACCTTTTCCTCAGGGACAGGTTTCTTTGGCACTTCAGGCACTTTAGAGATAAGGTTTGAGATGATTGAGGACCAATATGTTATGGCACATTAAACAACACAAACAAGGCCAGTTTAGTCTAATGAGTAAGATGCTGGTCTAGAACCAGGAGACTTGGGAGTTCTAGTCCCTCCATAGGCATAAAAATCAGCTGGATGACTTTGGGCCAGTCCCTCTCTCTCTCAGCTCAACCCACCTCACAGGTTTGTTGTTTTGGGGAAAATAGAAGGAGGAAAGAATACAGGTAGTCCTTGACTTACAACAGTTCATTTAGTGACTGTTCAAAGTTACAACAGCTCTGAAAAAAGTGACTTATGACTCTTTTCACAGTTATGAACTTTCTGGCATCCCCAATGATCATGTGATCAAAATTCAGATGCTTGGTAACTGGTTCATACTTATGACCGTTGATGTGTCCCGAGGTCATGTGATCACCTTTTGCGACCTTCTCACAAGCAAAGCCAATGGGGAAGCCAGATTCACTTAACAACTAGGTTACTAACTTATCAACTGAAGTGATTCATTTAACAACTGAGACAAGAAAAGACATAAAACGGGACAAAACTCACTTTACAAATGTCTCACATAACCACATACATTTTGGGTTCAATTTTGGTCATAAATCGAGGACTGCCAGTAATAAAGATGGAAGATAAATACATAAATAAAAAATAAATTAAAAAGACACACAAATAGATCTACAATAATTCTCCATCCACTTAGCCAATGTTTTTACAGCTCTTAAAAACTTATGAAAAGGAAAACAAAGATGAGGAAAATATATACCTTTAGCTGGAGGAGCTTCCTTTTTCTTAGGAACAGGCACAGGTTTCTTTTTCTCAGGCACAGGTTTCTTGGGAACTTCGGGCACTTTAGAGATAGAATTATATTTAAAAGTTTAGACTCAGAGGAAGACGTGGCCATCCACAGTGGGGTCTAAAAGTCAATATGTTAATTATGGCTGAACAATCAAAGCTTCACTCCTTTTTATGTGTCACAGATACCATGCATTTAAAAAGGAGGGAGGGGCTGGGCTTCGATCATGCTGTAATGAATATTATCTTGACTTTTTTGGTTTCTTTCTGTAATGCCCCTGGTAACATAGTGCAAACACAGGTGAAGCCATACATTAGGTCAGAGAAGTTTCTTATGTCTTCTTTGATATAGTATCTTGTTACACTTCATGCCACATTGTTCAGCAGAGTCCCCACTCTGGGGGACTGAATATTTCCATACAACTCCACTAACTGGCATCTCAATGACTGTGATCAGCAGAATACACATGAGTAGATTCTCCTTGGAATCTATCATCTCAGTTTACTTCTAAATTGCTTCCCCCCCCCATCAGAGTGATAGATTCAAATCCTTTCTGCTACTTTCTAGAATATATGCAGGGTCCCAAAACATTCTTTGAAATAAATAAGATGACCAGGCCTTGTAGAATGCTATCTTCCCAGTAAACAACAACAAAAAACCACTTCAAAATACAGTTAAAATTACACTCAAATGAAGCATGAAGCTTGGACAGGGTCAAAAGTGTCTTCAGGCTTTATGTTAAGGATCTGACTAGCACCCTCCTTTTTGGGAGATTCACTGAATTCACTGGGACTACTGTAAGAACTAAAGGTAAAGGTTTTCCTAACAGTTGTGTCCAATGGGCAAGGTCCTCATCTCCGTTTCTTGGAGAGATAAATATAAAATTGTAGTAATATATTTCAAGACTTTTAGACAGAACAGGCTTGTTTAGTAGGCTCCGTTTCCAACTAGAAGTTTGGATATAAGTAGAATAATTTTGAACAAATAAGATAGCCCCTAAAGTTTAAATAGGTTAAATATTTTTGGAATATTCCCTAGTTCAAACTTTCCTATTTACAGTTTATAATCTGAAAACCACACATGAATTTTTAAATTTCAGTTAGGAAGATGAATTAATGACAAATATGAATAAATTTAAAAATCTGAGACAAGAGCAAATTCATAAAATATATGTTGCCATTGCTATTGCTTTTAAAAAACTGATTTTTACCTTTATGTGGAGGAGGTAGAGGAATTTCTTCCTCTTCTTCATACTCAGCAACCTCTTCATAATGAGGTACCACTACTACCTCTTCTTCCTCATGAATTACTTCTTCGTATCGTGAGACTTCCTCTTCATATCGCGAGACTTCCTTCTCGTATTGCGACACTTCCTCCTCATATCGTTCCTCTTCTTCATATTGTGGGACTTCTTCCTCTTCATATTGAGGAACCTCTTCCTCTTCTTCATACTCAGGAGCCTCTTCTTCATATTGAGGAACTTTCACATGGACCACTTCTTTTTTAATAACAGTCTTACGAACTTCAGGAACTTTAAAAAATATGAATTTTTGAGAGTTTTAGTTACACACACAATCAACAATGTAGGCATTCATCAAAAGAATACTCAAATAATCATAAGTGCTCGAATAACATATAACAATACACAACAGACCAATGACACATATTTATATTTTAAATATACCTTTAGCAGGAGGTTTCTTCATTTTTGCAGTAATTGATATAGGCATTTTTTCTTTTCTGATAGCTCTCTCAGGCTCTTCAGGAACTTTAAAGATATAGTACATTAACATATAAGAGCTGAAAAAGCTTTAAGAATAGCAAGACACCAACATATATTTCTGTTGCCAGACAAAATATACACATATTTGATTAAAGAAGATATTTGACTTTACTGTAGTTTTCTCTTTTATTTACATTATTTCTTGAACAGTGCTTCCTCCTGGATTAAAAGGAGATGTGAATTTTTAAATGTTTGATATGTTAATGCATTAAAAAAGTATGCATTTTTCAAATTTCATTATCAAGAATTTTTGTCAGTTACAGCCAAAGTCTTGTAGAAATTTTCCACTTCTGATTTGCCACTGTATTGTCGATGAATAGCACTGAAGATAAGTCAAAGATTTGTTGTGATAATAGGTAGAGATGGTTTTCTCTACACAATTTTTCCAGAGTATCCAAGATTAATTAAAAATTCATCCCATTCAGAAGACATTTTATCTATCTATCTATCTATCTATCTATCTATCTATCTATCTATCTATCTATCTATCTATCTATCTATCTAT
>JANHFK010205893.1:0-13860 GCA_036250565.1 Sibynophis collaris | reverse complement strand
CTTGGGCCACCACACGTAGCTCCTGGCCAAGGACTTCCTCCAGACGATCCTTGGGTGTCCCTCGTGCAGGAGTTCCATGATGCCCCTCTGCAGTCTCTGTGGCATGACCACCCTTTCCCCCCAGAGCAGGCAACCCTTTAGTACAGAGAGTTCCTGCTGGCGGGCAAAGAATGGTTTACTCTCAATGTCCCCCGAGTCCGGCCAGCCCCGCAAAACAAAGTTTATTATGCGGCCGATGGTTTGGTCCTTGGTGGATAGGCGGGCTATCTGTGCAGCGGCGATCGGTCCCTTGGCGATGCTCTCTAGGTGGAGAACTTGAGCTGCCAGTGCCGGGTCCTCGACCAGTGATGGAAGTCAGCAGCGGCTGAGTGCATCTGCGTGTCCGATTGCCTTCCCTGGTCTGTGGATCAATCTGTATATATATGCAGATAGAAATAGAGTCCAGCGGATCATTCGAGGGGGAAGAACGGTCGGGGATGGGCGGTCGCCGGCTATCATCCCCAGTAGCAGTTTATGGTCAGTCACTATGGTGAACTGGCGACCGTACAGGTAGTCATGGAATCTTTTGACTCCCGCGACGGCTGCCAGGGCTCTTTGTCGAGCTGATTATAGTTCCGCTCTGCAGCTGATAGGGTTCTCGAGTAAAATGCGATGGGTGCTTCTCGTCCATCCGGAAGTTGGTGCCCGAGAACGGCGCCAATTCCGAAGGGGGAGGCATCGCAGGTGAGAATTAATGGAAGAGAGTCGCTATATTGTATCAGTACACTCTCGGATGTGAGGAGGTTTTTTACTGCCTTAAAGGCTTCCTCCTCTGGGTGGCCCCAGGCTCAAGGGGCATCCTTTCCCAATAGCCGGTGTAGGGGTTCCGCCACAGTTGCCTTCTGTGCCAGGAACACACTATAGAAATTGAGCAAGCCTAAGAATGCTTGCAGCTCGGTTTTATTCCGAGGCGTGGGGGCATTTTTTATTGCTTGGACTTTGCTCCCCGTTGGGTGAATCCCTGCGCCGTCGATCATGAACCCCAGGAATTCTACCCTTGGTACTGCGATTTGGCACTTCTGGCTTTTTACTTTTAGCCCAGCTGCCCTAAATTTAGACAGTACCAACCTGATTCTCTGCATTAGTGTGGGGTTGTCCTCAGCTGATATGAGGACATTGTCAAAATATGGGATGACCCCTGGAATGTCTTATAGGATTTGCTCCATTAGGCTTTGGAACAGCCCTGGAGCTACGCTAACCCCGAACTGCAACCCCCTGCATTTGAAAGCCCTCCTGTGGGTGACAATCGTTTGAGTTTCCGCGGTGCTGTCATCTACGGGTAGCTGTTGGTAGGCCTGTGCTAGGTCTAACTTGGCGAATACTGAGCCCTTTCCCAACGTATGCAATAGGTGCTGCACGATGGGAACTGGATAGGCGCTCTGCTGTAACGCCTTGTTTATTGTGCACTTATAGTCGGCGCAGATCCGAATGGATCCGTCAGCCTTGACTGGCGTCACAATAGGGGTTTCCCATTTTGCGTGATCGGCCAGCTCGAGGATTCCCTGCTTGTCCAGCTCGATGTCAGTTTTAGACTTAAGCGCCAACGGGACCCGTCTTGCTTTTAGTCTAATGGAGGCAATTTGGGGGTCCAGGCTAAATGAGATAGGGGGCCCCTTGTACTCACCCAGGCCGGTCCCGAAACATCCGCGAACTCCTCCAGCAACTCTCCCACCGGGTTGGCTTGGACAGTGTGCACCTCGGTCCGGACATACATTTGAAGGGCATGGAACCACTGCATTCCCAGGAGGGCATGGAACCACTGCATTCCCAGCAGGCTCGGTCGGTCTCCTTTGACGATGGTGAGTGGTAGGAGCCCCTTGAATCCCTCGTGCTGGACTCTGCAGAGGCGACTTCCTACAACTGGAATTTTCCGGCCCTGGAAATCATGGAGGGTGAGCTGTTGTGGAGTTAAGTCTTTTGGGGACAGGTTTGGGAGAATTTTTTTCATATTCTCCCAGGACGCGATGGTGAGCAACGAACCCGTGTCCAGCTCCATTTTAAAGTCCTGGCCCTCCAGTTTGAGGGTCACGAAAAAATTTTCATGCTCTGTGGAGAGTTTCTTTACTTCGTAGCTCTCCTCTTCTTCCTCATGCGCTCTTCCCCGGTTGCTTCGCTGTGTTTGAGGGGGGCGGCTCCCCCTCTCTCGTTGGGTTCTGAGCGGTGCGCGTTGGCTTTGTAGTGGAAGGTTTTGCAGGAACGCCGGTTGGCCAGCACGGCAGGCTTTCACAATGTGCCCACGCTTGTCACAACGTTGGCATATGGCATCCTTGAATTTGCAGGATGACCGGTGGTGGTGCCCTGTGCAGCCCATGTAAACCGCCTGGTTTTCTTTCTTTCCGCGATGCCTTTCTGGTTTTGAAAATACGTGGTATACTTCCTCCTCACTTCCGGAGGAATCGGCCCACTTGACGCTCTCGTGATGCACTGTGGCCATTTTCCGCAACGTGGGTCTTTTCAAAATGGTGGCCGAGCGGTTGGATTCTTCAGCTGCTCACCACGGCGTCTTGTAGGGTAAGGTTTTTTCGATGCAGCAACCGCCTTCGCAAACATTCGTCCTGGACACCCCCAATCAGCTGGCCCACTAGTGTGTCGTCCAGGTTTTCGAATTGGCAGTCTTCGGCGGCTCACCTGAGTGTTGCATAAATTGGTTAATTGTCTCTCCGTCCCCCTGGAACGTGTAGGTGAAGACCTGGCGCTTCACGTATTTGGACTTTGCCGGTCCATAGTGCGTCCGGAGGGTGTCCTTCAGTGTATTCCACGGGGTCGTGTTTGGCGTGGCTGGTGCGAGGAGATCCCAGGCCGTGCTGCAAACGTCTGGTCCGCAGTAACTCAGGAATAACGCTCGCTTGCGGTTGTCGGAAGCGTCCCAGCTTCCTTCGGCGATGTCAAAAGGAACAAGCTCGTCGTACTTAGGCATCTTGCTGTGGAAGGCTGATGTCTCGTCTGGCTCGACTCTGGTTCCTGGCTGGCTGCTCCGTTCGCTGTCTTCAGAATTCTACCCTCGTCGCCAGTGTTAAGTCTCGGTAAGGAAGACGTGAACAGCTATAGTAACTTCAGCTCTTTATTAGAAGTTTACCAAACAACCAGCAGTAACATACTGCAAACCGGCCCTATTTAAACCTCCCGGGCAAGCCTCTGAACCAATCAGGGGCTGAGGTCTCTCCCAGCCAATCAGGAGTCTGGGTGAGCTCTCAGCCAATCATTTTAAACCTGGGTCCCCCGCGGCAGCAGTGGACCGGAGTGGAAACTCCTGCTTCTCTGTTTCAATACATAACAGAAACAGAGGCATAAAAGATTAAATATGATTCATATCCAAAAGGCCTTGTGAGAAGAACGGGCCTAAAGAAACACATAGGGGTCTTTCCCATGTTTAGCTGTCCTTCTCGCTGCCTGCAGAGGCCTAGTACGGTTTAAAGGTCAGACTGTTTGGAATGTCCCTACAGGCAGCAAGTGGGACAACTAAATCATGGAAAGACCCTGAGTGCTGGCTGGAATTCTGGGAGTTGAAGTCCACACATCTTCAGGTGGCTAAGGTTGTGAAGCATGCTCTAGTTAGTCCTTGAGATGCTCCTTTCCTGCCTCTTAGTCGGTTCTTATCCAAAAATTTCTATTAGACAAATGAAATGTCACTTCAGGCACAAGCAGTTTTAAAATCAGCTGTGATGCATGTAGCTCTGATATGAGAAAGCCCCAGGCAGGCCCTGCTCTTAACATTAGCCAGGCTTCAAGGTAATGAGCGCTTCCTTGACGTTAGGGAGCAACAGAGTTAAGCCAAAGTCCATCGCTCTGGCCGAGCTTCCCCAGCCGTCTCTGGAGACAAGGGGCCACGTGGAAGGAGAGCAGAAGTCAACTCCCTTGTGGCTGAACGCTTCACTTTCTGAGGAAGAAAGACCACGTCCACTAGAGAAGAAGGATACCTGCAGGGGCAATTGTGTTTTTTCACTAACATGTTTTTTCTCCCTCCTCCCATTGGCTCCTCACTGGACCTAATTCTCCAGTGACTGCCTTGCATGTAAACATCAGACAGAAGCATCACGGAAGGCTCCTTCGTAAGCCAAGGATGATAAAAGCCTCCGGTCACATTCTGTGGGGCACAAGATTTCAGAGGGGCAGGCTCTGTGCCCCTGAGTGTACTTTTCTTTCTTTTCCAGGTGAAGCTTGGATTGTCTGGGTCTGAACCAGGGAAGCCATTTCCATCTTGCGAGAGTGCTTTGAATTCTTCTAACCTGTCTTGTTGTTTTCGTTAAGACTTGAGAAGGGGATTGATTCAGCCCTCAAAATCATGGACCTCCTGCTTCTGATGCTGCTGGTGTCCCATCCGCTCTCTGGAAAGCTTAGATGGATTAAATGCCCGCTGAGTTTGGAGCAGGAGCAACCATGGAGCTATTACAGCCCAGGAGACCATCTCATTACTATGATCAACACTGCAACGGAAATCTCACCTAGAATGTTGCCTTTCAACAGGGCTCCTTCGAGTCCATTTCATTCGTAAGTCTTTCAGGGCTGCATTCCCTTCATTTACAGCTCCAACATCCTCTTTTTCTTATAACACTGACTTCTATTTTACAGGATTAATGTTTAATGATTAAAACATTAATAGTTAATGTTTAATTTCCTGAATTATTTTGATTTCTATTACTTGCCTCTTTTGTCTTGTTGTGGAAGAAATTCAAATCCAAAGATGGGGCTGAAAATAACCTGAAGAAAGTTGAGATTATTTTCCTCTCCCTGTAGATTCCTGGGTTCATTTCTTGACTCTTGATCTAATTGATCCTTGGTTTTGGATCAACGTTGGCTAAAGGCTCAGTTGGATTGTGGAGACAAAGCAAATTGACTTTTTACTATTGATACGGTTGTTGATGATAATAATATGAATGTTTTTTTACAATAGGCTTTCTTTTGGTTTTTCACAAATCCTACGTGTCATTTTCGCCATTCAAACGGTCAACAAGAATCCCCAGTTCCTGCACAATCTCACACTTGGCTACAACATCCATGACAACTCTATGAGCCCTTTACGCACTTCGGATGCCTTGCTGGACATTCTCTCCACTGGAGAAGCCAATGTCCCCAACTACGGCTGTGGAAGGAAGGAGAACCTCCTGGCTCTGATTGATGGAGCTGACAGAAGCATCTCCATCCAGATTTCAGCATTACTAGGCACCTACAAAGTCTCACAGGTTTGTCTGTATGTTTCTATATCTGATAAATTACGGGGGTTGCTGGTGAGTGAGCAATAGATGCAACCATATCTTCTCCATGGAATAATGAAGGAATTTGAAATACACATGTCCAATGTGCTAAATACATATTTGGACACCATAGTTTACACTTTTTGTTAATAAATCATAAGTTGGATTGTGTAGTCTGTTAAGAAAACTTGGCTCCCAATGATAGGGTTCAAATCAGGGCTCTGGCTGGGCCACTTGAGGACATTCAAAGCTGTCCCTAAGCCACTCCTGTGTTGCCTTGGCTGTGGGCTTAGGATGGTTGTCATGTTGGAAAGTGGACCTTCAGCCCAGTGTGAGCTCTTGAGCGCTGTGGAACAGGTTTTCATTGAGGACGACCTTGTACTTGCTCCAGTCAGCTTTCCCTCAACCCTGACCAGTCTCCCAGGCTCTGCTGCTGGAAAAGACCCCCATGGCATGATGCTGCCACCACCATGCTTCACTGCTGGGATGGTATTGGGCAGGTGATGAATGTTTCCTCCGGACATAACATTTAGAATTGAGGGCAGACAGTTCAATCTTGGTTTCATCAGACCAGAGAATCTTGTTCCTCACAGTCCGGGAGTCCTTCGGGTGCTGTTTTGCAAACTCCAAGCAAGCTCTCATGTGTTTTGCACTGAGGAGAGTCTTCCGTCTGCCATAAAGCCCAGGTCGGTGGAGGGCTGCAGTGACGGTTGTCCTTCTGGAACGGTGTCCCATCTCCACACAGGATCTCTGGACCTCAGTCAGAGTGACCATCGGGTTCTTGGTCACCTCTCTTACTAAGGCCCTTCTCCCCTGATTGCTCAGTTTGACCGCGCTACCAGCTCTTGAAAGAGTCCTGGTTGTGCCAAACTTCTTCTATTTGAGAATTATGGAGGCCCCTGTGCTCTTAGGAACCTTCAATGCAGCCGAAATTTTATTGTAGCCTTCCCCAGCTCTGAGCCTTGCAATAATCCTGTCTCTGAGCTCTGCAGGCAGTTCCTTTGACCTCATGACTTTTGCTCTGTATTGCATTGTCAGTTGTGAGGCCTTCTATAGAGAGATGTCTGCCTTTCCAAATCATGTCCAATCAATTCAATTTACCAGAGATAGATGTGCTTTCGTACTGCTAGGTTGGCAGAAGCTGGGACAAGTAACGGGAGCTCACTCCGTTACGCAGCACTAGGGATTCGAACCACTGAACTGCCGACCTTTCTGATTAACAAGCTTAGCCTCTTAGCCACTGAGCCACTGCGTCCCTCTCATTATTGGGTAATGAGTGTATATTAACAAGGGAAAAAAGTGAATTTCAACAAGTGTAGAATCAAGCTGCAACATTACAAAATTGACAAAATCGAAGGAGGTCTGAATTCTTTCTGAATAAACTGTATATCCATAGACATCAAAATTAAAAAAGTTATACATAATAGAGCCCATTATTTGAGCAAAACAATTCAGGTGATAGGTCGATATGTGGGTCTGATTGTGGTAAAGTGTAGGGGTGATACAGAAATGATTTACACTATTCTTATTCTTTATTACTTTATTTATTTCTTACCTTCTATTTTTCTATACAAACTTACTGGTGTTCTGTGTTTTACATTATGGATTTTGATATGGCTTAATGGCTAGTAAACAATAAAATATTCTAATGCATTCATTAGAACCAATAAGGAGTTATTAAAATCTAATATTTTGGACTTGATCTGACCCAAAATATAACACAGCCTTCTTCATTGCTTTTTCAGATCAGTCATCGAACTGCTTCAGAGGCTCTGAGAGATAAAAGCCAATTCCCCTTTTTCCACCCTTTGCTCCCCAAAGAAGGAATCCAGAACCCAGGAATTCTCCAACTGCTGCTCCGTTTCAGGTGGACCTTGGTTGGTCTGTTTCCTTCAGACACAGAGAATGGAGAGCATTTCATGAAGTCTTTTATTCCTATGCTTATCAATAATGGAATTTGTATTGTTATATCACAACAATTCTCAAAGACTGGATATACAGCAGCCCTCAAGGAGTCCCTCTCTAAGTGGAGACAAGTCAACGTCTTTGTTCACTTCATAGAATATGATTCCATTTGGGTCAGAATTCTTCCTTTCCATTTGGCACTCAGGCGTTTGCCAGGACCCATTGGAGGGAAAGTCTGGATCCTGTCAGTCTTGGGCCATTTCGAAATTAAAAGACATAAACTTCTCAAATATGTCCATAGTATTTGGACCTTTACTTTTCAAGAGAAATATAGGCAAATATATAATTCATATGAACCCAATTTATTTCTGGAACCCCAGGTTGAAGATCATTATTTCCGCTGTTCTCTTTCTAAGCCCGTCTTTTCTGTCAAAGGCCGGAGAAGATGCACCCAGAAAGCCCCACTGGAGACCCAAAGGAAAAGGAACAGGATCCGGATTCACAATGGCCCCTTCATGTACAGTTTCATTCAGACTCTGGCCCACTCCTTGAGTGCCGCCTATTCCTCCAGATTGAGGAGGAGAAGGAAGGAGGGTGAAAAGATGTTGGGGACTACAAGGCTGCAGCCGTGGCAGGTAAGAAATATCAACAAAGATCCATCAAACTTAGTTACTTTTTAGAAAGTATCCAAAGAAGATGGAGAGGAAGCATCTGAACCTCTTTGTGGTCCAAAAGGGCGCAAGAGATTTGGCCAATTTAATCATCCATGGAATAATATTCCAAAAGTCTGCATCATGACAATTATATTTTGATATTACACAGTGCTCATTTTAAAAAGGATGTGTGCATTTTTAAACAAATTCCTGTCTTTATGGTTTTGCAATTAGCATTATTGAATTTTACGTTCATAAATTTGTAGGAGTTCCTGAGACCATCTAGCCCAAACCCTCTCCTCTGCCAGAACCCCAGCTTTTTTGACTGATGGCTGCTCAGTCTTTGCACTCAGATAATCCTTGAAGAGGAGACTGAACATCTCTGCTTAACTTGCTCAGCTCTAAAACAGCTCCTCCTTTTATCATATTTTCTCTCTCATTCAGCTAAAATCTCCTCTCTTGTAACTGAATTCTTTCTGGAATAATAGTGAGCAGATCTTTTTTTAAAAATTTTATTATTTTTTGACACATACAGACTAAACTACACAAAAACATATATTATTTCTCTTTTAACATATTTACATATGTGAGCAGATCTTAAGCTCGTGTGTAACGTGTGTGAGTGATTAGAAGAGGGTTGTATCCTCCCTTCTCCAACTGAGAGATTGTCAGTTGGAAAAGGGGCTCCCAGACTCCTCCTGATCTTCAGCTCTTCTCCTCGTTGTCTTTCCTCAAGGCTAAGAGCAGCTCCTTCGATCTCTTCCTTGGCTTCCTTGTCCTTCCCTGAAGTTCACATAGATTTTGTGCAAATTCTCCTCCAAGTGTGATGCCTGCAAGGGGTCCTGGTCCTTGAGTTGGGGTCTCCCCAAACCAGAATGTTCATTTCCTGAGATTCTTATGGCTGCATTTGTCTTCTTCCCTTTTTATTTTCATAAATATACTTTTTTCAAATACTTTTTAAATTATTTTTTTCTCAATATAAAATGCAAATAGAAATAAAAACCAAGGGGGAAAGGATAAGGGGAAAAATGAAAGGGAACTGTGAGGAAAAGAAAAAAGAACAAAAAAGCAGAAACTTCAATCTTTTTTCAATGCAGTATTTTACATAATGAGATTATAATCTTATTATGTAAAACAGATAAGACAACAAATTTCTGAAAACCAAGAAAAAACATAAAACAAACAACACAGTTTTAAAAAGTGCATTCAAAAGGAAAATAAATCCCAACACATACACATACTGTATATTATGCCCTCTGGCTGAATACTGATTAACATATTACTGCAATATGAATTTTCCACCTCTAGAAAAACAGATTTTTTTTAAGAAATGCTAATTTTATATGCAGATTATTGGTCTGTCATCCATATACTACATTAATAACAAAATAGTTAATGGAAAGAACAATAATAATAAATAAGACAAGGTTGAAGTTTCAAAACCCTCTGTTAACAAAATGTTATTGTAATCAACTTGTAGAAAATTTAGTGTGGCACCTTATCTATCCCAAATCATTTCAACAGTTAAGAGTTATTCATCCTGGATCAAATATCCATGTTTGTTTCTTAATATCTTATCCATTGTTGTCCAATTAAATATAATAAATTCAGTCTCCATGGTCTCTCTTCCCAACAAAGTCCAGATGAAAGTGGTTTCTGATTAAATGTGACAAATCCATTCCCCATTGTCTTTCAGTCCTTCTAAGAAAAACCAATTTGTCACTTCTACATATAGATAGCCTTGCTATTGTAAAAGAATGCAGGGTTGAACTTCAAAGAGGGGTATGCAATTGTCTCCGTTGGTTCTACGTCTGTACAGTCCATAAATTCTTTCCTGACTCTCTAATGGGTCTGCAGCTTTCCAATCACATTCCTTTTGTGAATCTAATTTGTCCAAAACTATATGCTGCTGCATATTTTCCATAGTCATTGTCATTTCATCAGTCTTTTTGGAAAAAAAAATCAAATAAAAATTGCATGTTACCAAAAGGTCTTTTTACAGGAATCAGTCACTCTTGTTTTTCTGTAATCTGATGCATTATTGCGCTATGTAATTTAGCCAGGAAACAAACAACACTGAAGCAGAATAAAGCAGGAAAGATGTTTTCTGGATATTTCAATCCAAGATTAAAAATAAAATAAACAAACTCCCTGTATTTTGCAAATTAAAAAATACCAAAACCCTGTCATATATCAATATAAATCAGTCCAATATTAATGTAAATCAAATGAGAGCACTTTCACCAGCCATGTTCCCTTACAGGAAAATGAAAGTTATTCAAAACAACAGCATAACTCAAAGGGAAAAAGGAAAAGAGGCTTAAAATAAATCAACATTCAGTCAGCCAGGCAACTTTTAAAGATAAAAGCAAAGTAAAACAAAAAATTCAAAAAGTGAATGTAGGAGATGACCAGGCTGGGCCTGAGGGTGGGGTCAAATGCATGATAAATGTTGTCAGTTTTGTTTTATCAATATGATTGACATATTTTGTTAAACCTTTTGTTGTTTTTTACTTTTGAAGATAGTAGTAACTTGTTGCTGCAAGTCAGATAATTATAGAAGAAAGATTCAAATGTGAAAAGACTACAATAAGGTAATAAGAAACCAAAATATTGGCTTTTAACATTTCCGGATCTCTCCAATTTCAGTTTCACCCCTTTCTGGCAAAGAATGAGTTTTACAATCTTTTTGTGAGGAAACTGTACTTGGACCAACATGGAGATGTAGCAGCAGATCTGGTCATCAGGACCTGGAAGGTTCTCCCCAAGACGGATTTCACCTTTGGGCACACAGGAAGTTTTGAAAGAGGGAGACTAAATATCAGCCAAGATGCTCTTTCAGGGCTAAAGTTGCTCAACACAGTGGGTCAAATATTGGTGTTTTTCTCTGTTTTCCAAAGTCTTAGGAATCATTTCCAGCGGGTGAAATCTAACCACCGTGATGAATGACCTTCACCGAGAACTGAATGTGGGGAATGATCGTTTTCTTAGACTGCTTGGGAGGCGTCAGTAGTAATGAAAAGTTTCCTTTAGATGTTATAATATAGAACAATGTTCTAAGCTGGTTCAGACAACCTGGGATCCGGGTGATGATTCTGTAGAACAGAGATGATGGCCTTTTGTGTTCCCTCTGTTATTTTTTTTATCTCCATAAAAGTGGTCAGAGGGGCCCTCAACTGCTGGGGATTGTAGTGCTGATAGTCTCAGGTTCACTTGTTCCTTGCTCTCAAATAGAAGAAGGCAATTCTGTTGACCGGTGCTGGAGTTCAGGTATGGACTGAATCCAGCGGGATTTATTCAAGACTGGCTGGAGGTCCTCTGGGCCCCAGTGGGAATTGGAATTCAGCTTCTGCAAATGTATATGCCTATACGTGTCTCCTTGTCCCGAGTGACTCTGGGCAGCTTCCAATAGTATCTTGTTTGTATAATGTCTCCTAATGTATAATGCCCTGGTCTAGGAAACTGAAGAACTGAAAGATTTTTTTGATCCAAAGAAAAGCCCTTCCTTGATAGCAAAGGTAATGAGGGAGAACCTGAAAAAAAATGCTACTTAGATTTGGCCTTTGGCTTGTAAGAGGCCTCTGGAATCCCATTGTTTACCTTGAGAGTTAGCTACCTGCAATCTCTCTGGGTGAAAAAGAGGTTGCAGATTTAATAACGCAAGTGGGTCTGTCTTTCCATGCCAGTTGCTATCACCTAATTGTAGGTTCTTCAACAGAAAAGACCTTGTCATGGGTAAGTAGATGGGCCCTAGAAATATCCCTTTATGACACAGGGCTCTGGTTCATCTCCTACGTCCTACCACAAAAGATGCCTCACTTTTTGAGGGAACATTCTCATGACCTCCCCTCCATCTCATCTCACCAAATTCTATAAACTAAAGAGTTTGTTTATTCCTTTCATGAAATGAAATGAAGCATGAAATGATTGGACAAATAAATCTACAAAGAAAGAAAGAGCATCCCCTTTAAAGTTGATCATCGTAATTCGAAAGGAATTTCTCCTTTGTATGTTAACTGGGAGACTGTTTTGGATTACTTTCAAAGTGGATTTCAATGTTTTATATACTCCAGAAGAAATCCTTGCAAAAAAGTTTCTTCCTTCCTCAGTTTATCTCTATTTTAATAAATCTGATACAATAAAAACTTAATAAATCTGAAATTCAGAATAATTTTTGTAACATGCATTCCTCCATTCTTTATATATCCATGATTTTAAAGTATTATTATCTATTTACATTTAATTTTAGAATTTATTAAATTTAGAATCAATACATGCAAAATTTAATATGAATAGATCATGTTACTTTAAAATTATGGGTATATGAAGAATGGAGGAATGCGTGTGAATAGGGCCATGAGGAGGAATCTACTGGGTGTTAAAGAAAGAACCTGCCAGGGTCACATCTCCTGCACCTGTTTGGGAGGAAGCAGAGATTTCATACTTACCTACGTGAAGCCCAGAATCTACTGGTCTAATGTCCATTTCTCCCCCCATTTTCCATGGATGGAGTGATCCTAACACATTTTCTTTGGCATGCCTTGTTTTCCTGCTCAGTCTCTGCCTCAGTCCAGATGTGTGGAAAGTTGTCATCCTGGATTTGTCAAGAGGGCTCGAGAAGGAGAGCCAGTTTGCTGCTATGACTGCGTTCCTTGTCCGGAGGGGACCTTCTCCACTCAGGAAGGTGGGTGACATCAAAGGAAAGGAAGTTTTTGTGGAACTGGATCCATCCAGAACATTTCCATGAAAGTGCAAGTTGAAGAACAGATTGTAGCTAGCCTGTTTTATTGATTATTTTCAATCTGCACAATTTCTTATTTATTTATTTATTTATTATTATTATTATTATTTAAAGGGAAGAAGAGCAAAAAGATTTTGAAGGAGGGGCTGGGAAGAGATGGGAGGAGGGAGGGTATGGCATATTAGGCAAGCTTTACTAATAGCAGAGAAAATATCTCTTATGCTTTATATTTTGGATGTGTCCTCCTAAGTTTACCTTTCTAGGAACATCTGAGTTCTTAGAATCCTGATGAATCATGTTAGATTCACCTCCTGAAAGGCTTCTTGCCATGGGTTCTACATGGGCCTCCATTGGGGATCACTGAGAAGGTGTTGCTGGTCCAGAATGAGACGGTGCGGATTGTTATGGGTGGAACTCATTACCCACATTTTACCTTTTCTTTTCAGAGCCCATTTTGGATTATTTGCAGGAAAATATTTCTCTCCCAGCCAACTAGATTTCAAAAGATGGTATCCTAAAATCCATCAAATTATTAAGTGCCATGGGGGAGGCAGGATGTTTGCCTAGAAATCTGATCTGATTCATTCTTTACCTCTAATAATATAGGTTCCTATGAAGATTCTGCACATTATCCTCCTATTTCAACTTCATAGATTTAGCTATATATTTTTATACATTTAAAGGACAGAATTTTAAAGAAATATTGTTTTTTCCTTTTCTCAGATATGGAAAAATGCACCAAGTGTCCAGATCATAAATATCCAGATGATGACAGAGTCCAGTGCATCCCCAAAGTTGTAACCTTCCTGTCTTATGAAGAACTTCTGGGCATCATCCTGGTCTCTTTTGCCCTACTCTTCTTCCTAACCACAGGCTTTGTTTTAATCATCTTCATTAAATACCGAGAAACCCCCATTGTCAAGGCCAACAACCGGGACCTCTCCTACATCCTCCTGGTCTCCCTCCTGCTTTGCTTCTTGTCATCTTTTCTCTTCATTGGTCAGCCAAGGAAAGCCACCTGCCTTCTCCGACAAACGGTTTTCAGCATCATTTTCTCAGTTGCCATTTCTTCTCTCTTGGCCAAAACAATCACGGTAGTGCTGGCTTTCTTGGCCACAAAACCAGGAAACCAAGTGAAGAGATGGTTGGGGAAGACCTTGGCCAACTCTATCATCCTTTCTTCTTCTGTTGTCCAAGTTATCATCTGCTCCACCTGGCTGGGAGTTTCTCCCCCATTCTCTGACTCTGACCTCCACTCCCAGCCTGGAGAGATCATCCTGCAATGCAATGAAGGGGCCGTTGTCATGTTCTATGTCACCCTCAGCTACAT
>JANHFK010178758.1:0-13433 GCA_036250565.1 Sibynophis collaris | reverse complement strand
TGTTAGCTAATCCTGCCAGTTCAGTATCATCTGCATATTTGGTAAGTTCCCCTTCTATTACTAGACCTAAGTACCTATTAGTACTGGACCTAAGATGGAACCTTGTGGTACCCCACTGCTTACTTCCCTTCATATAGACTTAGACCCATTAAGGACTTCTCATTGAGTACAATTTGTCAAGCCAGTTGCAAATTTGTCTGGTGGTGATGCTATTTATCCCACTTTTTTCTAGCTTACCAAGAAGTAGGTTGTGGTCTACTTTGTCAAATGCCTTGCTGAAATCTAAGTATATTATGTCCACAGTATTTCGCTGGTCTACTAATGTAGTCACTATATTGAAGAATGAAATAAGATTGGTTTGGCATGATCTGTTTTTAACAAACCCCTGCTGACTGCTAGTCGTTACTTTACTTGTTTCTAGATGTTGGTAGATGTTTTTATATTATGTTTTCCAGTATCTTCCCAGGTATTGATGTTGGGCTGATTGGTTTGTAGTTTCCTGGGTCTGGTTTCCCCCCCCCCTTTTTTTGAAGATGGGGCCCACATTATCTCTTTTCCAGTACTCTCTGCTGATTCACTTAACAACTGTAGCAAGAAAGTTCACAAAATGGACAAAATTCACTTTACCAAACGTTTCCCTTAACAACAAAAGTTTGTTGTTGTAAGTCAAGGACTATTTCTCCTAGACCTAGTTCAACAGCTGTAAGCCTAATAGAGCATGCTTCAAGTCTGCAGAGAGAGGGTTCCTGGCGTATTCCCCATTTCCTCCTCAAGAATTGCCCTTCCAGCCTGGTTGAAAGAAGGAAAGAGATCCTTTTGAACTCAAAGTCACTTTTGGTTTTCTTGCTCCAGCCACGTTACCAGATGTGCCCATGCCTCAAATTGAACACATTGAAGAGAAGATTGTAAGCAAAAACTTTATTCGGTAAAAAAGTAACATAAGGAAATCTTCCTCAAAGCCTTTATACCCCACCAATGTCCACTGGAGGGCTTTACACAGCATTTGCCAGAGTTTACAAGTCAGAAGGAATTTTCTCATCTCTCTTTACAGTAATTTCTCCCAGTTTTACACTAACATCTTAACCTTCCTACATATATGCAATAGCTCATCCAAGCTATTTTTAATCTATCCTAATATGTGCACAGGGAAACCTCAACATGTTTGTAAATGTTGCTTCGGCAGTAATACAGCATAGCTTTCCATGATACTTGCTATTTACAGCATACTTCTTTTTTTGAGGTGTTAAAATCTCTCCTATTTCTGTCTTTTGCCTTGTCCCATAGTTCATTTTGAATTTTTAACTTTTTATTTTGAAGATTCAGGTCTCTTATAATGTTGTAATCCTTTTCTTGAAGAGCAAGGAAATATTGACCATAATTCTTCCTCCCTTTTCAACGTATTGGACACCTAAAGACTTTACAGCAAGACAGCACTAGAAACAACAACAGACGGTAATTCTGTAAGTCCAGGTTGGGGCTCTCCAAAATTGACAACTTTAAGACTTGTAGACTTCAACTCCCAGAATTCCCCAGAAGGCATGGTAACATGTATGGCAGAGGAATTCTGGGAGTTGAAGTCCACAAGTCTTAAAGTTGCCATGCTTGGAGATCCCTAGTTTAGGCCCTGACCGATTTTGATGTTAAGAAATTCCTTCCCTGTTTTCCAAGGTGGATTTCAATGAATAGTCAGTTAGACGGAAACAACACATTCTAAACATTCATGATTTGGCCTTAATAACAAATAATCAATTGCTGCTTTACAATTAGTTCCCATCTTACAATCATTTGTTGCGTAACCATTCAAAGTTACAAAAGCACTGGAAAAAATGATGTATGAATTTTTTTCATAGAACCGTTGCCACATCCCCGTGTGATATGATTCGCACACATGGCAACTGGTCTGTATTTTTGATAGTTGGAGCGTCCCAGGGTCATGTAATCACCATTTGAGACCTTCTGACAGGCAAAGTCAATGGGGAAGCCAGATTCCCTTAACAATGGTGTTACTTACTGATCTACTATGGCAAGATGTCAGCCCTGGAGGCCATCTTTTTCTTTGGATCTTCAGGATCTTCTCAAAGTGATGTGGGAAAGTCAGAAGGGGGTTATATGGAATTGGTGGAGATATATAGCCATAACAACATTCTTTTCTCTTGGAGTCAAGGACGTCAGCCTGCATCTGGAGAGGCATGACTGGGGGAATCATCTCCAGTTGGGATGGTGGATTGATTGGACCATGTGATAGACATGTGGGTGCAGAGGAAGGAACTTTTGACTTTCCTTTGGGTGGGGAAAACCAGGGAGCTTTCAGATTCGGGTTTTCCCAGATGTGCCAATATGACGTCTCTAATAAAATGGAACTTTGAGGAACTGCGGAGTCTTTATTCAGTGCTCCCCCATGATGATCCTCTTGTGAATGCAAAAGAAACCACTTCTTCTGAAACTCATCCCACACTCCATTATACTTATATAGTCTCCCCGTGTTAATCCTTTTTATGGATCTTCAATTCTTGAGACTCACTGAAGGGTTTTCCACAATCCCGACACTGATATGGTTTCGCCCCAGTGTGGGTTCTGCTATGTACGATATAGCTGTTTTTTGCATTGAAGCTCTTTCAATGCAAAAAATTCAAATGGTTTCTCACCAGTGTGGAGCCTTTTGTGGTGGGTGAGGGACCATGAGTTGCTAAAGCCTTTGTCACATTCAGTGCACTTATAAGGCTTTTCACCCGTGTGGGTCCTTTTATGGACAGTAAGACTCCGTAGATGACGATAGCACTTCCCACACTCGGTGCATTGATGTGGTTTCTCTCCACTGTGGATACTTTCATGACGAGTTAGGTTGCTGGATTTGCGGAACCCCTCCAGGCATTTGTATGGTTTCTCCCGTGTGGGTCCGTTCGTGGGCATGAAAGCTATTAAAACGGGCGAAGCGCTTTCCACACTGCAGGCATTGAAGGGGTTTCTCCCCCGTGTGGATTCTCTGATGGGCCGTAAGGTGTGCAGAGCAGTGGAAGCTCTTTCCAAACTCCATGCATTGAAATGGTTTTCCCCCCGTGTGGATCCTCTCATGTGACTTAAGAACAACTTTTTGAGTGAAGCTCCTTCCACATTGCAGGCATTTATAAGGTTTCTCCCCTTTATGTATCCTGTTATGTATGGTTAGAGTATCACGTCTATTGAAGCTTTTTCCACACTCCAAGCATTCATAGGGTTTCTCCCCTGTGTGAATCCTTTTATGCTGAGTAAGGGTACTGGGGGTTTTGAAGCATTTTTCACACTCTGTGCATTTATATGGCTTCTCTTCACTGTGGATACTTTGATGGGAAGTTAAGGTGCTGGATCTACAGAAGCTCTTTCCACACTCCAGGCATTTGTACGGTTTCTCCCCTGTGTGGGTCCTCTTATGAATATTAAGGTGTCTTGTTTGACTGAAGCGCTTTCCACACTCAGTGCATTGATGCGGCTTCTCTCCACTGTGGATACTTTGATGGGAAGTTAAGATGCTGGATCTACAGAAGCTCTTTCCACACTCCAGGCATTTGTACGGTTTCTCCCCTGTGTGGGTCCGTTCGTGGGCATGAAGGCTATCAGAACGGGAAAAGCGCTTTCCACACTGCAGGCATTGAAAGGGTTTCTCCCCCGTGTGGATTCTGTGATGGGCAATAAGGTTTGCTGAAAAATGGAAGCTCTTTCCACACTCCGTGCATTGAAACGGTTTTTCCCCCGTGTGGATCCTCTCGTGTGACTTAAGATGATCTTTTTGACGGAAGCTCTTTCCACATTGTTGGCATTGAAAAGGTTTCTCCCCTTTATGTATCCTATTATGTATGGTTAGAGCACCACTTCCACGAAAGCTTTTTCCACACTCTAAACATTCGTAGGGTTTCTCCCCTGTGTGGATCCTCTTATGGCAAGTAAGGGCACTGGGAGCACTGAAGCATTTCCCACACTCTAAACATTCATACGGTTTCTCTCTGGTGTGGTTCCTCTTATGTAAATTGAAATGACTTTTTTCGGTGAAACTCGTCCCGCACACCGTGCAATGATATGGCTTTTCCCCTGTATGGATCCTATTGTGGTAAGTGAGGTCACTTGTAGAGTGGAAGCTCTTTCCACATTCTAGGCATTTATATGATTTCTTCCCACTGGGACTTTTTTCCTGGGAATTCAGTTCCTTGCTCAGAGTAAACCTCGTTCTACCCTCTCTGTGTTGATACAACGTCTCCTCTCTGTGGAGGCTTTGATGGGAAGTAAGGGAGGTGCTTTTTCTGAAGCTGTTTCCCCCATGAGTACATTGATGTTGCTTCCTCTCTTCGTGGAGCTTCTTATGTGAATTCTCCAGCTCAACCGTTAACAGGTTTTCCTCAGAATTTTGTTTTCCATAGATCATTTCTACATCTTCCTTTTTATCTTTTGGCAAAGGTGCTGCTGCCTCTTGGCCAGAATCCTCCATCTCCCATCCGTCACCTGCTTGCAACAGAAAAAGAAGAAAAGTTAACACAAACTTAGGCGCAAAAGGATTTTACCTAATACACCATTGCTGTATTTGAACAATATCAAATTTCCTCCCAAATCCCATTTGTTCCAAACATGGTGCTAGGCTTTGTATTAAAGTGATATAAAATTTGGCCTTTGGGTGTCTCTTGGTCTGAATGGTACAGAATAAAAACCTGAAGATTTTGGATAAGATCATTGAACCTTTTTGCTTCATATTTAATTTCAAGGCAGCAGAAGGAACACTTAAAAGTTGCCCATGTTAGTTCATTAATTTGTTCGTTCCTTCCTTCCTTAATTTATTGGCCTCTCAGCTTGCCATAGGGAAACCCTGGATGACTTATGATATTAAAAGGATAAAAGCTACATAAAACCTATACACAATAAAGTAAAATATTATAAAAATACAAATACTCAATCCTAATAAAAGACAATAGATTTTGATTAGGCCATTTTATTAGACTAAGTAGGAGTAGAAACATAGATAAGGACACTCTTTTCTACTGCATACACTGAATAAATGAGCATTTTATCTGAGAAACAGATTCAGGTGCTCACAATCACCACCATTTCAGTCCAAAGGAAAGAGAATCTGTCAGGGAATTGCACAACAGGTGTCCAAAAAGGTCAGAGATGCTGACACAAGCTTGTATTTTTATATAAATTAATATATTTGACATCAATATTTACATAAACAAAGTCAGGCTAACAGGAACATCATGAAGTAAAAAGATCACACAGAGGAAAAAAGGCGGGAAACAAGGAAACTCCCTCTATACACTCACATTAACTAATCACATCATCAATTGCCTCATGCAGGAGACTGCTCTCTCCAACCAATCAGCTGTAACTATGTGTTTTGACTTTTTGTACAATTCCACTATTCCAGCTACTAAATTTCAATATCTTAACAGAACCCCTTACCTAAGGAGGCCATGTTCCTCTTGTTTTCCAGCATGACCTCTTGGTACAGGGCTTTTTGCTCAGAATCCAGCAGGGCCCACTCCTCCACGGAGAAAAACACAGCTACATCCTCAAATGATACCAAATCCTGACACAGGGAGGAGGAAAAAAACACAACATATTCCATAAACATTCCTAACAATGAACACTTCAAGGAATTACTTACAAGTCCTCTTCTTGATGAACATATTCCACCTGCAGAGTTTCCAAGTAGGGCAAATTTGCATCTTCTCTGCAGAACCTTTCCAAAAACATAAAGTGGAAAGAGCCTCTAGCTAGAGATACATCTAAGGAATGTGTTATTGATTTGGCCAATTCTGCAGGAACAGCAACCCCATATTCATTTGACTTACACTAATGGGCTAGAGCTTGGATGTGTTGGGCCAATTCAACATTGAGTTAATTTTACCCAATGCAATGAGCCAATGAATCGTGCCAGATCAAGGAAGGTGGGGTTCAACATTTAATTTCTGTGTAAAAGTAAACCTTTGGTACTTTGAGGTTTCATGTGAAGTATTAGTAGTGCTTTATAAAGCCCTATTAAAGCCATACCTGGAGTACTGCATTCAGTTTTGGTCACCATGTTAAAAAAAAAAGATGTGGAGATTTTGAAAAAACTGCAGAGAAAAGAAACTAAGATAATTAAAGACCTGGAGAGTAAAACATGAAGAACAGTTGCAGGAATTGGGTATGACCAGTCTAGAGAAAAGAAGGACTAGGGGTGACATGATAGCCGTGTTTCAGTATTTGAAGGTTGCAACAAAAGAGTGAGTCAACCTTTTTTCCAAAGCATCAGACAAGAAACAATGAATATAGCTAATCAAGGAGAGAAGCAACCTGGAATTAAGGAGAAACTTCCTGACAGTGGGAATAACTAACCTAGTACACTGGTATCAAACTCGTGGTGTCCTGTTGCCATCACGTGACATGTCACAATGCTTTTTCCCTTCACGGAGCTGGGGTGTGCGTGGCCTACATGTGACGCATGCGGGCTGCCAGTTTGACACTCCTGAGCTAATGGAATGGGTTACCTTCAGAAGTTGTGGGTGCTCCATCACTGGAGGTTTTTAAGAAAAGACTGGATAGCCAATTGTCTGAAATGGTATAGGATCTCCTGCTTGAACAGGGGGTTGGACTAGGTCTCCAAGATCCCTTCTAGTTCTATTCTGAATGATTGATTGAATGATTGATTGGCTCAAAGTCCAAATTGAGCACACCTTCAGTAAGCTCTTTTATCCCATAAAGCTACAGTATTGTGCAAAAGTCTTAGGAGACCTCCTCCTTGTTTTAGCAAAGCTTTCATGACTACTAAAATCTCAATAAGATTTTATGTCTGTCAAGTTCTTTGGCCTTTGGCATTTTGACTGGAATGATATGGAAAGTTGGTCTAATTAGGAAGCTGCCAATGAATTACATTCATACAACATGTGTCTGTACCAGATGTCAAGTTCAAGCATAGGAGACAAGGAAGAAGCCTCCCCAAAGAGAAGAATGAATAAGTGGAAACTTCAGGTGCTTTGGACAATAGCTTGACTCCCTCTTCTTTGTGGCAACCCCTGAGATATTGGCAAACTGCTATCATGTCTCCCCTAGTCCTTCTTTTCATTAAACTAGACATACCCAGTTCCAGCAACCGTTCTTTATATGTTTTAGTCTCCAAACCCCTTAATCATCTTTGTTGCTCTTCACTACACTCTTTCTAGAGCCTCAACATTATTTTTACATTATAACGACCAAAACTGGATGTAGTATTCCAGTATTCCAAGTTTGGCTCTATTAAGGCATTACAGGTAGTCTTCGACTTACAACAGTTCATTTAGTGACCATTCAAAGTTACAACAGCTTCGAAAAGAGTGACTTATGACCATTTTTCACAGTTACAACTTTTGCAGCATCCCCATGATCATGCGATCAAAATTCAGATGCTTAGCAACTGGTTTATATTTATGACCATTACTGTGTCCCAAGGTCATGTGATCCCCTTTTGCGACCTTATGATCAATGAGAATCAACAGAGAGGCCAGATTCACTTAACAACTGTGTTACTGACTTATCACTGCAGCGGTTCATTTAGCAACTGTGGCAAGAGAAGTTGTAAAATGAGGCAAAACTCCCTTAAAAAATGTCTCATGTAACAACAGGAATTTGGGGCTCAATTATGGTCATAAGTCAAGAACTACCTGTAAAATATCTACCAATAAGGGGGGGGGGGAGCAAAGGAATAACTTGCTATCAAGTGCCCTAATGATGTTCTTGAACCTACAATGGAGAAGGGTGATTCTAGCCTATTTCTATGGTAAATAGAGAATCAGTTTATCTGAATATCTTGTAGCCACAGCAACATCACACAGAAGCCGCTGACACTGGATGATAGGAAAAACCGAAAGCTGTGGGAGGACCAGGGATTAGAAGCAGCTCTCTCAGACATGAATTTATGCATTAAAGGACCTCAGGTAGCTTGACTCCAGACGTCTCAAGCAGATACCAACCCCTATTCCCATGGAGATATGTTGCTGTTCGATAATCAGGAAAGACAACAAAAACTCTTTTCTCTACAGGTGAGACTTGTCCTTTGGAACAGGCTACAGCAGGGATGGCTAACCTTTTCAGTGCTCAGTGCCCAAAGCATGCGCGCAAACTCCCAAAATGCAATGCGCATATGTCCCCTGTGCATGTGTCCAATCCCCATGCATGCGCACACGTCCCCCGTACGTGCTCCACCTCCTGTGCATGCGCAGCAGAGACCCGAACACCAGCTGGCCGGCAGGAGGTGCACTTGCATGCGCGGTGGAGCTGAGCTCGGGCGACGGCTTGCGTGCCCAGAGAGGGCTCTGTGTGCCACCTCTGGCACATATGCCATAGGTTCACCACCACTGACCTACAGGAAATGGACGATTCCTTTTTAAATGCACACGGCCACAAGACTTTCTCCAGTAGTGATATAAAAAAATGGAAAGGAATTCATGAAGGAAAGAAACTGGGGAAAATTCAATCCTGAGGATTAAAGGGCATCAGAAGGACCCTTTATCTCTTCTGAGTGACCCCCACCCCAACAATGGCACCAAGGATGGACCATCCCCCTTTCTCTCCTACCTGGTCATTTAGGAACAAAGAGCCTTCAACTGCATTCAAAGTGGAAGGTTTACTTTTACTAAAGCCAACCGGTTACAATATAGGAGTAGGCCAGATCTGAGGTTTGGGGAGGGGGTGAAGACTTGGCCACTCATGGTCCCCTCTCCCAAGCCCTTCCCCCACACTATCTCCCTGGTGTCCAATAGGCTTCAAGCAAATTGTTTTGGTAGCTATTCTGATGCTTGGCGGGCTTGGTTATTGTCCGCATTCCTTTCCCATCCTTGTGGCCTTGAAGTCTCTGGCAGGCATTCCTAATGATTTCGTTTCTCGGCTCCTCCCCTTGCTGGTTCCCTGCCCCCAAGGTTCATGGCAGCCTGGCATCAGCGAATCAAAGATGAGGCGATGCAGGATCGCTGCACGGAATTCCTAGCCTTTTAAAAGCCAAGGCATCTAGACCTGACCCAGCCCCAGAGAAAATCCCCTGGGAAATGATCATAGAACATGAAATCCTAGGACTGGAAGGGACCTCCGTGATCTTCGAGTCCAACCCCTGTATACGATCCCGGTCAAATGGCTGTCCGGTCTATTTTGGAAAGTCTCCAGGGATTGGGGCAGCCGCAACTCCGGAAGGCAAGCTATTCCAGGAGAAAGTGCTGACTGCAGGAACAATCTTATGAGTTACAATGTTATAAAAACAATTTTATGACCCAAAAAGTCACATTTCCAAGAACTTTCGCCTCTCACCCAGAACTACCCCAAGAGAAAGGAAAGTAGAAGCTTCTTACCCTCTCGACCGCAGGGAAAGGCGGCACTGGCCCTCGGCCGGACTCCATTCCCCGAGAGGCGCGCAGGGCAGGATCCGCGCAACGCATTCCTCGCATCTCCTCCAGCGCCGCTGCCTTCCCAGCAGAGCCCGTAAACTGCACCTCCCTCCCAGCGCCAGGGATTTAAAGTGCAAACAGAGATTGCTTCTCCCTGTAAAGGTCCCTCCCTCATCCCTCCTCCTGCAGGTCCTCCGAGATCTTATGAACACCTTCCCGCTGACCGGAAAGCTCTTGGCAAGAGTCCCGGGCGGAACCTTTTTTTTTAAATCCTGGGAAGCAAAGGGGGGCGGATGCGCGAGGTGATCGCCGGGGGAGGAATTAGGGATTAAGATCTTGTGGGAGTGGAGTTTGGACATTGTCCCCATCTTCCCACGGCTGAGACTATAGTCACCTTCCCAGCGGAAATCTCATTTGCAAACAAAATGTTTTTTTTAAAAAAATCCTCTCTTTTTCAGCTGTGGCTGTCTCCTGTCTGAATAACAGAAGTTATCGCCGCCCACCGGGTGTGTATATGTGTGTGGCTTTGCTGCAGGTCTCACGTGTTTGACAATAGCGATCTTCCCCTTAGTTGGAGTAAAAGGCGGCATCTCCACCTGCTATGAAGCGGGAATGTGCATGGATAACACACCACCAGGAAATCGAAGCAAAACTGGGACATCCAATTTCATATCCTGTCCCTAGAAAGCTATGGAAAGATTTGCATGTAATCACCAGGAGACTAGAGCTTTTCCCTTGGATAGATTTACTAAAACCTCACAGCCCTAGCAGAATATGGAGAAGAGGGGAAGTCTCTTGAGAGATACTACAAAAATAAAATATTGAAAGTAGAATGAAATGCTATATTAACAATATGTCTGTGTAGATGCTCAGTCATCCAGGTCATGGTTGTCCCAAAGGTTCATTTTCAAGAGGAACTGAAGTTTCTGTTTTTTCTTTGAAAACATTTCCTGGATGAGAAGTGAAAAGTCTTTTTAAAAAACCCGAAAGTCCAGTTGCCTTTTGAAAAAAGTACTTTTGGGACAATGTGTAATTATGTAGCTATTTCTGTCTACTCACCAGGAGATGAGCTTAGTCTCATCGTACCACAATATATTTTGATCATTAATCAGACGGGTTATCAAATTTACAGATGTTCTATTTTTTAAAAAAACTTATACCCCACCTTTATTTTGTGGAACCGAGGTGGAGTACCTAATGGTCCCGCTTGTTTTGTTTTTGTTATAAATCAGCCCTGTGGTGTAAATCAGATAGAATAATTGGCTCAAAGCCACCTAACCAGTTTCTGTGCATAAACAGGGATTAGTTTATGGTCTCTCAGTTTGTACTACTAAGCAAGGGAGCTGACACCATTTTTTTTTCTTTATACACTTTTGGAGAGGGCAAAGTTGCAGAGTTGAATATAGAATAGAGCTGGAAGGGATCTTGAAGGTCTTCTAATCCAGCCCCCTGTCCTGGCAGGAGATCCTGGCCTATATTTCAGACAAGTGGCTGTCCAGCTCAAAACTCAGGTTTCATAGTATCTGGAGACATTATTCATTGGCAGTTTAACATATATTTGAGCCCGCAGGAGGAGAAACCAAACTGCGCCCCGGAAGCCTCATTGGGGCCGAACAGACTCGCGGACGGAGCCTCAAAAACAGACATCAAAGGTTCCGCGCACCCTCGATCCCTCCAGCTACTCAAAGCGTTAAAGGGAGCGAGTGCTTCCCCCTAGAAAGGCCCCCTAGTGAGGAGCGAGTGGCCCTTCCGGCCCTCTCTTTCGTTGTCCAGGCGGATTCCCCTCAGGGCGCATCTTGAGAAGAGAACCTTCGGAAAAGACCCGTTGGAAGGGGCGGGGCTAAGAGTTCCCGCGCATCTGAGGGAGAAACACGCTCTCTTCTGCTAAAAGGGTGGTAGCGCAGAGGGATTCCGCCCCAAATGCCTTTTTCAGGGGAGGAGGGGCTTCCCAGATGGAAGATGCTAATACTTTTTTTCTTTAAGGAAGAACCTTGATTTGGGACAAAGGTGGGTTCTACCTACCTTCGCTACCGGTTTGCGCGCGGAGCTTCTGCACATGCGCAGAGCGTCCGTGATGACCTCCTCCGCATTTAATACTGGTTTCAAGAACCGGTAGGAACCCACTAGTGATTTTGGGATGATAAAAACGACTGCGGGACATGGGGAGAAGCTGTGGGAGAGCAAAATATTGGTCCTGAAGGGGAGGAAAAAAAAACTCCCAATACCATTCGAATTCTCAAGAAGGCATATGAATTTAAAATAAATAAATAATAAATAAAATATTGCCCAAAGACATCAGGCACTAGAAAAAAAAAAACTACCTCATATAGGGATGGAGGAGGCTGCCCTCTCCAAGGTACTTCCAGCTTCTTTGTTGACCAACCGCCCCTGATCTGAGGTGATCCAAGATGTCGGCTGTCACATCTCTGTAACTTTGCTAACTGTGTCTTGAGTTGTAATCCCTTCCTATGAACTCTGGCTTTTCCTCATAAATGGACTATATTTAGAGCCTGGCCTTTACGGTTCACTCTCTCCAGTTGTCAAGAATCAAATTAAGTCTTTCACATGCTATTACACTATGGAAAAATATGACCAAGAGGAGCAGAGTGAGGTGCCAGTTAAGAATGAAGATGGAGTGTATAATAAAATATGAATATTAGTAAGTAAATGAATTTTAAATATTTCATATTTCTCAATTACTTGTTTCCTTCCAGTGATAGGACATCTCTGCTGGTTGTTGCTAGTGGTGACCATATATGTACTTTTGTCCAGAGGAATTTTTAGCAGTCAAAAACATTCTTGCAGTACCGTACTATATTGCCTCTCCTCACCATAACAATAAAGATACATACTTTTTCTCCTCCCCCTCCCAGTCTCTACAGGATATTACTTTGTAATCAGTTTGTATTTTGGCTGGCAATCTCTTCACCTTGAAAAAAGAAAAAGCTCCATCTAGCTAAGCAAACAAGCAAAAAGCAAAGGAAAATCCTTAGTCTTGATCTGAAAAGGAAGATCTTTGAAGGATCTAACAAGGAAAAAAGTGAATATTACAGTGCAATAATAAGGGCTGACCTATTCTACCATCTTCACTATTCCGAAGGAATAACAATGTATAAAGATGCAACTATTAGACATGCTGTAAAAAGCAGTGCAGTATAGTTTATATGTACATAATATCGACAAAAGTTTCATTATGCATTCACATCACTCTTACACAGTTTGTGGAAATACTATGTCATAAAGCAAGAAAATTTGGGAACCTTTGAATTAGATTACAGTAACTTGATTCAGACATTAACTGATCATAGATCTTCTTAGGCTAACCAGGAAGGCACCCCATATCAAATCCAACTTATACTTAATGTTAAAATGTATTCACACCTATGTCCGTACCCATTTGTACCTTTTGCCCATCCATAATAAGCACAGATGTCTGTTTCCAACAATGTAAGTTGACATCCTCCACCCAATTCACAGGTATATATTAGGAAGGAATAGGATAGGGACAGGATACTCTACATCACTTCAAACAAATGGTTATCCAATCTCTTATTTAAAACTTTTCCAGTGTTGGAGAATTCAAAACTTCTGAAGGCAAGTTTTTCCACTGGCTAATTGTTCTGTCAGGAAATTTCTTCTTAGTTCTAGGTTCCTTCTCTCCTTGATTAGTTTCTATTCATAATCAGCACAGATATCTGTTACCAACCATGTAAGTTGGCATCCTCAACCCAATTCACAGGTAAATTTTAGGAAGGAAAAAAACCTTTACTTTCCATTTGGTAATGGTTTAATAAAACCTGGGTATTTCCAGTACCTCACTGCATATTTATATTTGGGGCATATGCTTAGTTACATTCCATTAACCCAAGCTATATTGTATCTTGTACAAGATAAGATTTTGTCCTCCCTCTTGTAGTAATTTCCAAAGATGTCCTATAAACTCCTTCATTTGGCCGACCATTTTATTCCCTTCTCTTTCCCTTCCTTCACTCTTAACTCATTTTTACTAATCTTAATCCACCACCTATCCATTTTGACATTGTGACCAAAAATGGAACCATTGAAGTTCTTTCCACACTA
>JANHFK010168595.1:0-13548 GCA_036250565.1 Sibynophis collaris | reverse complement strand
TTCATGTTGTTTTTTTATATGGGTTTCTTGCAAACAGATTATATCAAATTTTTGTTTCTCCAATTTGTTAAATATTTTCCTTCTTTTTGTTGCGGAATTTAGTCCATTTATATTGATAGATATTAATCTTTTCCCCTCCATTTTTATTGTTTATAAGCAGGATTAACTGCTCTAGTTGATCTTATTTCTCGTTGTTGTAAAGGTGCCACACAGCTTTCCTCCACTCCTCCTACTGCGCCTTCTTCCGCAAGCGACATCTCAATATCCTCAACGTTAAAGTGTGGTAGTTCTTTCAAAGTTAGCAACTCCTTTTCTCCCTCTTCAAAAAATTCTGCACGGAATAATTCAGCTTTTTCTATTGTATCAATCTTATATCTTCGCTCTTGCCATGTAAACATCAGTCCTTCCGGAGTTATCCATCTATAATTGATTTCTTTTCTAAGTAGGAACCTAGTTAAGAATTGATATTCTCTTCTCTTCTCTCTTATTCTCCTAGGTACTTGCTTTAGAACCGTTATCTCTTTGCCCTTGTATTCCATCTTTTTCTCTCTGACTTTCTGCAGCACCGACATCCTCATGTATTTTCTAGTGAATCTTATATGAACTTCTCTTGGTAGTTTGTGTCTCATAGCATATCTTGTAAAGACTCGATAAGCCTGGTCAATTTCCATCACCATTCTCTCTTTGGGTAACTCCATCAATTCAGCTAACCTCTCTGTCATAATTTCTCTCAAGTTCTCTCCACTCTCTTCTTCCACATTTTGAAATCTCAAAAAGAATTCTGCTCTTTCCATTTCTAATTCCAACGATCCACTCTTATCTTGTTCCACCACGGTTAATCTGTTGTCTACTTCTTCCAGTTTCTCATCTCTTTTGGTGTTGTCTTCCTCTATTTTCTGAACTTTCTTCTCATAGCTCTCCAACATTTGAGTGATGTGTTCCACTTTATCATTTGTCTTAACCGCAGCCTGTTCAAGACGCATGATCCCCTCCATCACAGTTTGTAAGCTAATCTCTTTTTCCTTGACCTCTTTTGGTTTCCCTTTATCTTGCATCATGGTTTGAATTGAACGTTGGCCGCTGGGAGTCTGTCCTGGAAGTGGTGGTGTCGCAGCTCTATCTGGAATCTTCTTCATTTCTTTCCAAAACAGTAGATATTTGTAATCCAAGTATGTTTCTCCAAAAAATGGAGAGAGTAGGAAAAAAAGGAAAAAAAAACCAGGAAAATAAATGGAGTTGGGTAATCCAATTGTAATCCAAATCGAGTGGAGAATAAAAATAAAAAATTCCAACAACTAATAAGAAAAAGAAAAAAAAACCCTTCAAAATGCAAAAATAAACGACCATTTATAATCCAAACGAAAAAAGATGATCAATTAAAAAAATAAAAATACATCCAAAATATGTAAAATTGCTAAAATTTAAAAAGTAGGAGGAAGAATAAAAGAGAAAAAACTCACAGCACAAAAAAAATAATAATAATAGAGAATTACACTTGGAGAGGAATATTGGGGGAACCACAGAGGCAATGATAAGAAAAAGAAAAAAGTCTTTCTTTGCCACCTAGTGCAATTGAAATTTATTTATGAGAGTCAGTTATTTAAAAAGAAGTCACAGACACCTCCAATCTTCCCTTATTCACTCTTATTTCCAGCTTGCTTTGAAGATAGACTTCCAGAGAAGCACCTGAATAAACAATCTACCAGGCTCTTCCCTTATCTAATCAAAGTCCGGTGTTATGGCTGAGAGTCTCACAGTTGTAACATATTTTCTTTTATACAGCTTCAAAGTTCCTTGGGAAGTGAAAGCATAAAGAAAAACAAAGTTTCTAAACCTCTAGGTGGCAGCAACATTGATATTTTGTGTCTCCTGCCCCTCCCTTTTCCCCCTCCAAGCTATTCTCCGGGAAAAAAAAGTTACTTTCAAAAGCAGATTTTATTAAAAAAGGAAAAATAAGTTTGAAGAAAAAGAAAGAGAAAAAAAACCCAATGGAATGACAAAAAAGAAAAAGCACTAACAGTTCCAATATATATGGTATAAAAGTTGCAAAAATATCCAGCCCAGTTACAGAGTAAAGGTCTCAAAAAAAGATAAAAAGAGAAACAGCAGATACTTCAACAGAAAAAAAAAGACAAACCCAATCCTTTTTCAGTTTAAAAACGCCGCTTATAAAACTTTAACTAACAACTTTAAAAGTCTGTAAAATTTTTGGGTGATCTCAACAAAAATAAAAATTAAAAATCATTCTCTCATCCAACCTGACACTTCCTCCAGTGCTTCAGCCTTCCTGTTCCGTGGAGCTGTCCCTGCTTAGGCAGCTTCTTAAGCTGTCAGCCGGCCGCAGGCAAGAGAAGCTTCGTGGGGATTTTCCAGGGATTTTGCGATATCCCTAGGATCCCCACCTGTGCTTCTCACCTTCCCCGTCTCTACGGGACGGGTTAGGTTCTTAAAAGAACCGTCCTGCAGCTGGGAGATCAGCTGTAATCCCAGAGCCCTGGGAAAACACGACCGGCTCGCAATGACGCCTAGCTCCGCCCCCCGAGATTGGGACTTCTGATGCTAAGCAATGTGGTTATTAAGGGAGATATCCCTAATTTTGTGACCTTTATGCTATGGTTGTTAAACGGATTATTGTGATTGTTAAGTAACTCATGCTGTTGTTAAGCAAATCTGAATTTCCCATTCAGCTTGCTTGTTGGAAATTCCTTGGTAAGGTCATAAATGATAATCAAATAACCCCAGGATGTTGCAACTATTGTAAATACTTGCCAGTTGCCAAGTGCATGAATTTTGATCACATGACTGAGGAGATGCCTCAACAGTCATAAATGTAAGTATAGTCATAAGTCACTTTTTTCAGTGCTGCTATAACTTTGAATGGTTATTAAATGAATGATTGGAAGTTGATGACTACAGATAGTCATACTCTAACATATACTGGTAATGTAAATAAAAATTACTAGAATGTCCCAGAAATCTAATTAAAGGTATTGAGTATCAGCTAGTGATGAATATCCCTATAAAACTGATAATAAAGACAAATATAGATCGTTTTTAATTACACTCATAAGTTAGGGTCAGTATCATGTTTTAAAAGAAATCTTATTTTATTTCTCTTCAAAACAGCATTAAAATTGGCTAAACACTCTTCAAAATTTAGGGATCAAAATTTGGTATACCTAAGAGTTGGCTTTTAGAGTTAAACTTCTGTTATTCTTAAATATATCCCATGGGAGGGTAACAATTTCTATTTGACCTTTGCCTAAAATCCTCTATCTTATAAAGTTTAGCTTGATTTTATCCTAATTGTGAAATAGCATCACTGTGAAATTTGTAATAGTTCAATTTGTAATAAAACAGTCTCTGTAGATTCAGGTAAAAATGATAGAAAAGTACAAGAGGCCCAATATAATTAGAAAGCTGTATAGAACAGCTGAATCTTCATCTTCCTGAATGCAAGCAACATCTCTTATTTATTTGCAAAAAATAGGGAACTACAGTAGTAGTATCTCTTGAGATTACTTGATAGGCCAGACTGATTCTAGGTGGAGCAAGTTTTCCTGTGAGTATCAATATGTCATAATGGATGTTGTAGGTCTTCGTAGCACTTTAAATTGCATCTGTGTGATGGAAGGAAAAAATGTAAGAACAAGTAGAAGGCTTCTCAAATGGTACCAAATTGAGTAAAAAGTAAAATAAAGCTGTCTTGGTTGTTCAGTGGGGTCTAGGACCTTCAGACTCCTTTGCCTCCAGCCTCCTGCCTCAGCCCATTTACAGCCAGCTTTCCTCCTCCACTGGTCCTCCCCCATGCATTCTCCTTGGTGAATAGGCCTCTGCCCATCTGGCCTGCGCCCTTCGTCATGACTCATTCTCTGAAACACCATTTGTCCTGGGCCTTTGGCCACACGGGAGAGTTAGCTGCCAGCAAGTCGAGTGGCAGGCAGAAGTCATGGTGGTGCAGGGGCAGTGTGCAATCACTAATAGGTAATCGAAGGGGCTATGGAGCTATGGTGGGGAGCGCAGTAGGAGAACGGCGATGGCACGGCTTTTGGGGTGGACAGATGTGGCAGCCCAACTGCTTGTTTATTGTCAAGAAGGCAAGGTCAGGTGTGTTGTGTGGGGGACTTGGCAGCCCAACTGCCCATTTGGTGTCAGGAAGGCAGGACCAGGTGTGGGGTAGTGTGGGGTGGCAGATCGGAGTTCATGAGCAGAGGCAATGGAGAGGAGGGTAGGGAAAACAAGGAAACTGCTGTTCTGCCATTTTTTTTAAGCTGTCAGAGGCTTGGTTCGGAGAGCAGACAGCCAGTGGGGGGGGCTTCATGTTTTGACCCTCCCCTCCCCCTGTCATTTCCTCTGTGCCATCCCAGCATGACAGGCCTCTGCATGTGTCATGGTAATGTATGTAATGATCCCAACCAATTCAGAACTCTGAGGTTGTAGTTATTTTCAAAGATCTCCTCTATTGGGTACATCATATCGGCATATTCAAATGTAAAACCAACTCTAAATATTTCTGGTGTCAAAGTCTGAGAGTCAGCGTTGCCACACACTGCAGAGGGGGGAGGGGTGCACAGTTGGGTGTGTGGTACTGGGTGCTGTAATGAACTCATGCTGGTGGAGGGACAGGAAATGAGAGACAGCTGCAACCGGATTAGAGGCCATGAATCCAGGCTTGCTGGAGCCGGCAGAGAGCCGGCAAGGAGTGTTTGCTGGAGCAGGCCCGCAGAGCAGGCAGGAAGGCTAATGAAGAGTGCATGCTGGAGCAGGCCAGCAGCAGGTGTGAGTGGGGTGTGCCATGCCCTCATAGCCAACTGCCCAGCAGAAGCTGGTAATTGTCAGAGTTTTAGGCAGCGAGACTAGTAATTTTTATGAGATAAACCCAGGAGCAAAACACAGTACACAGAGCTTTTTATATAATTAACAGTGGTTTACATATACAGTGAAATAGTTACAAACTTATACGTGGTTAAATACCTTTACAGCTACTGATACACAAAGAACACAACAAAGAACAATGATACACATGATGAGAGAGAGAGATATGTCCTCTATTGGCTTCCCTTATATAGGCAGCTTCTGACCCAGTCTCTTAAAGTGACAGTAACTCTGCTTCCTCATTCTATTGTATCAGCTTCCAGCTGACTCAGCTTACATCTTCCCATCAACTTACAGCTGTTAACTCTTTACATCCTGACAGTAATGCTGGCTAGAAACATTTTTGTTTTTGTAGTCACTGTGTGCTGAGCCACATCCAGTAAAGATTTCTGTTGAACCCCTCAGCGTGCTCTCTTCCATTGCTGGCCAAACTCGGAACGGTGACATCCAGCATTTTGATATAATTAAAAGAATAGATATTATCCACCCCCCTAGAGTCCCGCAAGGGAGAAGGGCGGGGTATAAATTGAATAAATTTGAATTTAGTGTCACAGGTCACATTAACCAACCAGGTAGATGGCAGGCTTCTCAGTTACTCCCTCCGGCCATTATGAGCGCTCATTGAAACTAATTTGGGTCCCACAAACTCTACTGTTGTTATGTCTGGCATATTAGAGGAAAACATTCCAAACCCCATTGTCCCCCCCCCCATATGTTTGGCAACTAAGAAGTGAAGAAAAAGAAAGCAGTTGCAGCCGAAAATGGAGCTGGAGAACCGTCTTCACTGGCACAGTGCTCGGGCTACAACAGGCACCCCCGACATGGGTGATGTCAAGCTGGCTATGCCCACCCAGGCCCCCTGAGTTCAAACACAATATGATGTGGCCCTCAATGAAATCGAGTTTGACACCCCTGAGCTAAAGTCATTTCAAGAGTTGACAGTTGGGTTTTCCTACAGAGTAAAGACCACCTGAAAGATATTAAGCACAGAGGTTAAATCCATATTAGCCACCTTCTTCGTTATTCCCTTTTTCTTTGGGCTTTTGAGAGTTCCTGTCATGAAATTTCTTTACTAGCCGTTCTGCTGTCATATCGCTGCTCTTTACCCAGGTAGCTTTCCATTGAACTAAGTACTTGTAAAGTTTGGAATCTAAAATCCACTTTACCTCGTAATGGGTTTCCCCTTTCACCATTATGGGCCACCCAAACCACTGGTCTCAGCTCAGAACCTACTACTGGCTTCAATAGGCTACTATGGAAAACTGGATGCACTTTCCTCAGAAGGCAGGGAAGCTTCAATTCCACTGTGACTGGATTGATGATTCTCACAATGGAAAACCATCCTAAAAATTTAGGACTTAGCTTTTTGCACGGCAGTCTTAGCTTTAAGTATTTGGTAGAGAGATAGACCTCTCCAACATAGAATGATTTCTGAGGGACCTGCTTCCTATCGGCCTGATTTTTATGAATTTCTGCCACTTTAGCTAGTGCCCATTTTACATTTCCCTAGGCACTTCGTAGTCAGTCAACCCATTCTGTTAAACTAATAGGATGGGGGCTCCTGGGGATGCTCCGGCATGGGAACAAAGTGTACGCCATTGACGTCATTAAAGGGGGTGAGCCCCATGCTACTGTGCACTACATTGTTATATGCAACCTCAGTAATAGGCAATAGGTCTGCCCAGTTGGTTTGCTGATAGTTGACATAACACCTTACTGTAGATATTGCTCCACCATTGCGTTAACTTGCTCTGCCACACCATTGGTACTTGGATGGAAAGCTAAGTCCCTGGGAGGACCCAATTGACTTCGCAAACTCCCTCCAGAACTTAGCCATAAACTGGACCTTGTGATCCGAAATAATTCTCTTTGGCACCCTGTGCAATTGATAGATTTCCTTCAGGAACAGCTTTGCTAGTTTGTGGACTGAAGGTAGTTTGAGAGAGGCTATAAAATGAGCCTGCTTGGAGAACAGGTCTCGGCTTTCTAAGCCATGTTTGGGTGTTACGAAGATAAGGAGATAAAACCTTACTTCTCAAGTCATTCTTTATTTCGCTCCAAAGCAGTCTCATGTAAAGTCGAGTACAACAAGTATAAAGTCAGCGTTGAGGGTAGCCTCCTCCCTTCAACTTTTAAATATACCGTGCTAGCCCTACGCCCACCCATTAGCACCTCCCAGCTGATTAGATCTAATCAGGTCCATGTCGCTCCATCCACGTCATCTTCTGGCTGCTTGCTGCTCTTATGAGGACTTCACCAATCCATCATTGTTTTCTTGTTCAGACTCCCATAAACTTTCATAGACCCAACTAGTTACCATCACCAGACCCCAGTGTAACAGTATGTGCCCTCCACCCGTGCGCTTGTTAGACATATATATCTTCGTTGCAGTTTGTGGTAAGTACTAGTGTTGAGCCTGTGTCTGGTCTCGACCGGTGGTCCTCTCTACCAGAAGTCCACCTGCAAGGAATGGAACATATAGTTAAATTCTTTTAGCAGGAATTCCCCCCTCCCCCGCCTTATGTGGATATTTTTTATGGAACTTTCTTAACAATCGTTTGGCATTAAGGTCTTGCATATCCACCCAGGATGCCTCCCCGTACAGGTACCTTGTCCACTTCATGAGATATTTTACCCTGCCTCTCAACCACTTTGAGTCTAGGATCTTATCTATTTCATATTGATCTCCTTGTATTAGGCCAGGGTTTTCCATAGGGGTTCCCTTCTTTTCTACTGGTTTTAATAAACTACAATGGAAAACGGGGTGTATTTTTCCTAATAGGGAAGGTAATTTCAGTACAACAGTTACGGGATTGATCACTTAGGATATCTTAAAGGGGCCTATGTATTTTTGGCCTAACTTTTTACTAGGAAGCCGTAGTTTTATATATTTTGTGGACAGATATACCACATCCCCCACTTGGAATGGTTTGTTTGCTGTCCGTCTCTTATCTGCTTGAAATTTATATTCTTCAGCAGCCTTTTCCAAAGATTTTTTTACTTGAGGCCATATTACTGTATTACCATTCATTGGAGGTCGACAATGAAATCCATAGTGATCTCATCCCACAGCCTCCTGGGATCGGCTACCGACTGTAATAAACAAGGGTTTTTCCAGGACAGGGTTTTGTTGTGGCACATACTTGACAATTATTTGCATAGGTTGCGATATCCTTATGCATTTGTGGCCACCAGAATTGACGTCTAACAAGATGTAACATTTTAAGGAAACCAAAGTCTCCCACAGGTTTTGCTTTTTGGCACCTGCCAGATCCTTAGGGGAGGGTATGGTGGGTTCTTCTACTGGTAGTTCTGGTATTGGGTTGAATTCCTGGCCGGTGGCAACTCTAAAAGGGGTGAATCCAGTGCTGGAGTGCACTGCATTATTATAAGCAACTTATGTGAATGGCAAGAGGTTGGTCCAGTTATCCTGTTGGTAGTTGATGAAACACCTTAGATATTGCTCTAGAACCTAGTCCATTCGTTCCATCCCCCCATTTGTCTGAGGATGATGACTAAACTCAGGCCTTTCCTAAGCCTCAACCCAGGAGGCTTAGGAACTCTCCAGAATTTTAAAGTGAATTGGACCCCCTGGTCTGATATAATTCTCGGAGGAGGGTGGACTCTGTACAGTTGATACATGTGAAATAGGAACATTTTGGCCAGAGTTTTAGCAGTGGAGATTTTTTGGCAGGGTATGAAGCAGAGGATCTAGAAGGTAAGGCTGATGCTGGCGGCAGGGGGGGAGACCCACTGCACTCGGCTCCTCGGAGGGACAGGGCGAGGCTCACTCACCTTTTGGGCCTGGCACACTTGGCTTCCACAGGACCTTTAGCCAACTGCCAGCCACTTACCTTCCCCTCTGCCTTGGGTCCTGCCTGCCCTCCCAGAGCACTGCCACGCCACCTTTCACTTTCTTCCTTCGCCTGCCTAGAAACAAAAGCGAACGGCAGTGGGGTTGCTTTGGGAGGTTGCTTCAGGTAGGCGGATGTCTGCAGGCAGGTGGGGATGGAAGGCGGCGAGAACGTTTGCAGTGGGCAAGGGAGCACCAAGGTGAAAGACCACCACTGGCCTGCCTGGTAAGTACCACCCCCAGGCCGAAGGTAAGCTCCATGAGCTCGGTGGTGCGGTCGGGCCTGGTCCTCACCCCGCACGGGGGGCTTCCACCCCTCTTGCTCTGCTTTGCCACTGGGAAGCGGCATCGTGGCTGAGCCTCCTTCCCCTGGAGATTTCACCACTGGTATGAAGTGGACCTGTTTGGAAAATAGGTCTGTTACTACCCAAATGACAGTGTTCCCTGCACTGTCTGGCAGTTCTATTATGAAATACATAGAGATCTGTCTCCATAGTGCTGAAGGTTCAGCTATTGTTTACAACAGCTCCAAGGTTTTTCCCTGCTTTCTCTTTGCAGCTGCACATAGGGCAACTGGCCACGTAGCTTTCAATGTCTTTCTTTAGAGAAGGCCACCAGAATTGCCTTTTTATCAAGTGCAGTGTTTTTACAAATCTGAAGTGGCCTGCTAGCTTTGAATCATGGCAGGCTTTCATGAGATTGAGTCTCTGGCTAGCTGGAACATACAATTTCCCTCCTATCCATTCCAGGCCGTCTTTTAGCAAGCAAGTGTTCTTATGAGCCTGGAACCAGTTATTGGTGAGGAGTGCCTGTTTGAATGATTGTGTAGTAGCACTGTCAGTAGGCAGATCCAGTTTTCCGTGTACCCTGGTCATTACTTTAGCGACTAGTTGGGAAGCTGGGAGCAAGGATCTGACCACTTCCAACTTAGTGCTATTATATTGGGGCATTCTGGATAGGGTGTCTGCTAGGAAATTGTTCCCCTGGGAGGTATTTGAGAATGAAGTTGAAGTGCTTGAAATACTGGGCCCAGTGTACTTGCTTTGGGGATAGTTTGCACAGGTCTTAAGGGCCTCCAGATTTTTGCGATCAGTCCATACCTGGAAAGTGATTTTATTCCCCTCCAAGAAATGCTTCCAGGTAAGGAGAGCCCATCGAACAGCATACACCTTTCTCCCAAACAGCTTATCTTTGTTCTGTGTCTGTTAGTTTTTTTGAGGTGTATGCACAGGGCTGCAGTTGCCTTGTTTATTCTGTTGAAGGAGAACAGCCCCAACTACCATGTCACTGATGTCTGCTTGGATGACAAAAGTTTTTTCTGGGTCTGGGTGGTTCTGCTGAGAACAACCACTTTACTTTTTTAAATGCTGCTTGACATTCCATGGTCCAGTTCAGCAACTGTCTTGGTTTGGGTTTATCCTTTTCCTTAGTACCCCAAAACCCCTTTGTAGAGGTGCTCATGGAATACCTCGTTTATTAGTTATATGAAAACTGCTGGGGTGCCCTGAACTCTGAATGGGAACACATTGAACTGGACACATCCCAGTGGGGTGTTAAACACTGTTAAACATCCCCTCCCTGATTCTGACTCTGTAATAGGCTTCCCTCAAGTCCAGCTTTGAGAAAATCTTTCCCTTGGAGAGGTGAGCTAACATGTCCTTCATCAGGTGGTATACATTTTCCATGCTCACAACATTCAGACTTCTATAATTCACACATAAACATAAAGATCTAGCCTTCTCCCGAAAAAAGTAGCCCAACTTGGGCTGGGCCGGCTCAATTAACCCCTGGGCTAAGTTCTTATCTATAAATGCCCACAGTTCTTTGAGTTCTCTTGGGGACATCCTGTATAGCTTTGGTTTTGATAGTTTTCCCCCCTGGAGAATCTCAGTGGCACAGTCTGTGGGGCAATGAGGGGGAAGCTTGTCAGAGCTCTCTTCGCTGAACACTTCAGCTAGGTCTCTCAGGGAATTCTCTGCACTGGCTCGCCCTTCCCAGTGGTGGCCATTACTTTCTTTGGGTCCCCCCCCCAGTTCCTCCCCTTGGTTGTCTGGTCCGGTTAGTCCCCACTGAAATCTCAGGGTCCCCACTTTCCAGTTTACTCTGGGATTCCACTTCTTCAATCAGGTGAGCCCTAGGACCAATGGCCACTCTATTCCGGGTGTCACAATAATGTGAGTCTTTCGTTGTGAGTCCCCATGGCTATTTCCAGAGGCTCTGTAGCAAAAATGGCTGGTTCCCCACCTGCCACTGACCCATGTAACTGGTAAAATGCCACAGGCGTATTTAGATTTTGTAAGTGAATGCCCAATCTCCCCACCAGCACCAGGCTTATTGAACACTGGGTGCACCCCAACTCCAGGAGTGTATCAGGATTCCAAGTAACACCCCCAACAGAATTAAAACTCCAATGCAGTCATCTTCCTCAAAGTATGCTTGACAGTTTTACTCTACTTTTCCATCTGGGGATGAATAGTCTTGGGGCAGTGTGACCGGTTCAACAGATTTGCTTACCAGCGGATCATCTTTGGAGTCATTTTTGAACTGGTTGGTGTCCTCTCCTGGTGAGGCTGAGTTCCTGCACTGTTTTTGCTAGGGGGCGAAAATTTATGGCCCCTCTGCTTCTCAGGGTAGTGTCTTTTCCATGTGGGGTGGCTTTTACTGATTTTCCACTTGACAGTGGTGCTCAGGTTTCCAGGCCAGGGTCTTCAAGCAGCACTTGGTGCCCATCTTTTCCACATTTGAAATGGACTGTGGTGGTGTTGGGGCAGTCTGTGGTTTGAACGACTCTTGCTTCCCCTGGGTTGGGAATCTCTTCCAGATTCTCCCAGCTTGGTACTGGTTTCTGACTAGGACTAGGTCAATCTCCACCACTTCTGTTAAAATATACCACTCGTGGAGACAGTTTGGAGCTCCGCGGGCCAGACAGGCATGGTAGAGGTCATTATTCAGTCCATCTTTAAACCAGCTCACCAGGATGTCTTCTGGCCAAGCTACTTGGCAGACGAGGTCTTGGAATTCCTCGGTGTATTCGGCCACTAGCTGGCAACCTAGTTTCACAGTTCTGATCTGGTCACAGGCCTTCCAATCTGGGGTCTTCAAATTGGTGACAGCGCCATCACGAAGTGGTTGAAATTCCATAGTTCCGGGGTGTCGGCACTGTGGTGGATCACCATCCACCTGGCTGCTGCTCCTTTCAGGGTGATGATTCTGACCTGAGTTTGGAAATCCCGCCCATTTCCTGCATGTACGTGAGGACATGCACCAGGAAAAAGCCCAACTGCTGCGGGTAACCATCATACTTCACATCCAGGGGGTGCCTTCTGTGGTGCTGGGTCCTTCAGAGATGGGTTTTCACCAGCTGTGTCAATATGATATCCCAAATAAAATTTTGATCAGAGTTTTGATTGCTTTGGGGTTATTATTTGGAATCCTGACATTAATTTTTTTCAAGAAGTTAAGACAAAAATAGGAAGTAGATTGACCTACAAAGGTATATATGGTTTTCTACTTTGTATTTTTATAGCATCCACTAGAAAGCTTAAAACTTTAATTACTACAGCATTTTTCAAGCACTCAGAGCAATTTTTATTTCAAGTAAAACCTTGATTTCCCCTAATGGATTCTTTTCTATGACAGGTGGGAGATTCAAGAAAGAGATAGTAATTGATGGACAGAGTTACCTATTATTAATTAGAGATGAAGGAGGTCCTCCTGAAGTACAGGTGTGTATTATACTTAATTATTTTAGTAATCCGAAATCTGGAGATGAATGGGTAACATTTCCAACAGAAAATAATGGAAATGGTTTCAGCAGACTTCCTTTTCATCATATTCTCATCTATTCACAGCAAATTATAAAAAAGTGGAAAGGAGGAATGAAAATCCTCTTCCCTACACTAGTTGGAATGAAGTCTGAATCCAAGCCAGTATAGAAAATGAAAACATTTTTCTATTTTTGCATTAAAATATAGATTAATAAAATAGTAAGATTAGTAATTGTTCTTTATTGGCCTTTCAAGTAATTGTTGACTCCTGGACACTTAATTAGGTGCCTGGGGGAACTAACAAAAGACTGGAAAAGAGCTGATGTGGTTCCAATCTTCAAAAGTGGAGTGGGACCGGATCTAGGAAACTATGGACCAATCAGCCTGACATCAATATTTGGAAATATCCAGGAAAAGATAATCAAGCAGTGGATTTGTGAGCATCTAGAAACAAGCAAGGTGACTACCAGAAGCCAACATGGGTTTGTTAAAACAGATCATGGTAGACTGAACAGAATAACAGAGTTGGAAGGGACCTGGTAGGTTCATTTAGTCCTACATTCTGATCAAGCAGGAGATCCTATATAATTTCTGACAAGTGGCTGTCCAGTCTCATCTTGAAAGATGTGATGAAGCATCCACAACTTCTGAAGGCAAGCTATTCCATTGATTGATTATTCTCACTGCCAGAAAACTTCTCCTTCTAGGTTGAATCTCTCCTTGATCAGTTTCCATCCATTATTCCTTGTCCAGCCTTTGGGTGCTTTGGAAAATAGCTCTCTGTGACAGCCCCTCAAATATTGGAACACTGCTTTCATGTCACCCCTGGTCTTTCTCTTCATTAGATTTGCTATGTCTAGTTCTTACAACTGTTCTTCATATATTTTAGCCTCCAGTCCCCTAATCATCTTTTTTTTTATTGTCAAAGTTTTATTGGTTTTTATGAGAAAAGGGTAGTGGAAATAATTTTCATATGATATTTTTACAAAAAAGAGAGAAACTGAGTTACAAAGATGATACACTCTGAGATATAATAATAAAGGTTATAAAAAA
>JANHFK010167432.1:0-13556 GCA_036250565.1 Sibynophis collaris | reverse complement strand
ACCACTGTCCCCACCCTTCCAAAGGCTGGAAACAGCCCGTTTCCCGATTTCTGGTGGGCCCAGAAGGCCTGAAAATTAGCTGACTTGCGTGCGCATGCGCACTGGAGCTGAGCTAGGGGAACGCTCGCATGCCTATAGATGTGGCTCCTCGTGCCACCTGTGGCACCCGTGCCATAGGTTTGCCATCACGGTCCTAGATGATAGGCTCAAGATCCAGATCGATCTTGACAGACTTGAACACTGAGCCCTATTTAACAAAATGAAATTCAATGTAGAGAAGAGTAAAGTCTCACATGTAGGCAAGAAAAACCAAAAGTACACATATAGATTGGGTAAAACCAGGCTTAATAGTAGTAACTGTGAGAGGGAACTTGGAGTCTTAGTGGACAACCAATTAAATATGACTTCTTTAAATAACTTCTTTATTGGGCACATCATAGTGACACAATTAAATGTAAAACCAACTCTGAATATTTCCCGTTGCAGTATAGTTATAATAGTAAATAATCCCTTCTTCAAATGTCACAGTTCACATTATCCAATTAGGTTCATTGGTGGGCTCCCTAGGCACTACTCTCCATTCTCAACTGACACTTGTCGATATGACCTTAGTTCCCACAAGATAGAGTGGTGTTGTGGCAGTGCATTCTGTCAGAATATTCATGACTAGGAAGACATGGTAACAAGGTCAGCAAATGAATAGGCATAGCAACTAAGTCAGCCAATGGGAGCTGAAACAGTTTGGGGCTTCGCATGGCTTAACTTCTGAGTCTGTCTGCTGAGAATTGAAAGTAAAACTAGTCTGCTGTACTCTGCTTGTGTTTTGCTTGTAACTGCTACATTGGAAGAATGTACATTTTATTCATGTGTTATTATGCATATAAAGAGTAGTTAATGAATCCTGCAGAATCAGTTATCTGTGTCTGCTTTCTTGAAGTGATTTTGCAACGAACTCTAACAGGTTATGGGCCCAGAGCACACTGAACTGTGATTAAGATGAGAGACTACCTGTGTTTAAAAGGAGAAATAAATTAGAGAAAACTTGCAGGATGACTGTTGAAGTTAAGATGAGCTCTCTGCCTCAATTGGGACAGAAGAACTATATTGTTTGGACTGCAAAGATGGAATGTTTCCTGAAGGCTAAGGAGATCTGGAATATTGTTGTTAATCCACCTCAGGCACCATTTGCATCTGAAGAATAAAGGCAGCATGATAAAGCAATGGCTTATATCATCTTAAGTTTAAAAGGTGAACAATTTCTTAATGTAGCTGATTTAAAGACTGCAAAGCAGGTCTGGTTGAAGTTGAGAAGTGTGCATGTGAGTGACAGAGGTTCAGAATTCATGTCAACAAGTTTTCAACAATGGTTGGGACAGTTGGGAATAAAACAGATGCACAAATCTGAACACAACAGCTAAGAATGGTGTTGCTGAGAGGCAGAATGGAGTCTTACAAACCATGAAGGACTCACTGCTGGAGGATTCCCATCTGAGCAGGTCATATTGGGGTGAAGCCATGTTGAGTGCTAACTATTTAATCAATAGGCTGTGGAGTTCATCCATTAATGATACTCCATATGCAGTGCTATATGAGAGAAAACCATCTCTGGCACATTTAAGGGTTTTTGGAAGTAATATGTAGGGGCATATTCCAAAAGCAATTAGAAGAAAGGGAGAACCAAAGGCTAGAAAGCTCAGGTTTATGGGCTATGAGCCTGGTTCAAAAAGCTTTCGCTTTAGTGATGGGAACAAAAGAATAGTCATTTCAAGGTCTGCAAGCTTTGTAGAGCAAAATTGGAACAGAATTGTTGCAAATTTATGGAATGATCCACTTAGTGATAGATTCACTTAGTGATGGTGATCCACTTAGCGATGGTAACTCACTTAGTGACAGTGTCAGCATTCAGGGAGGAGACGCTGAAAAAGATATGAAGCAAGAGAGGGTTGAAACACAGCAGCAGTCAATACCACACAGGTCAGAGTGATGGAACAAAGGGATTCCAGCTGACAGGTATTCCGCTAATAAAGTAAAGGTGTGTAATGTATGGTATGAGCCATGAAACTCTAAGGAAGTATTGGCATTACCTAAATTTGAATAAGGAAAGTGGAAAGAAACCATGGACAAGGAAATGAAATCCATAAGTGAACATAATGACTTTGCCACAAGATAGCAAAGCTGTAGGATGCAAATGGGTATAAAAGAAGAAAGTACTATCCAATAATGAGGTACAATATAAAGCAAGGTTAGTGGCACAAGGTTTTTCACAGATGAAAAACGTGCATTATGATGAAGTATTCACACCTACAGTAAAGAGTGAAAGCATCAGGCTGGCACTAACGTTGGCAGCGGCACATGGCCATAAAATTTGGCATTTTGACATAACCACTGCATTCTTCAATGCAAAATTAGAGGAAGAAATTGTTGTTATGGCAATTCCAGTTTATAAATTCTTATATACTGACATTTGGCAACCCTCCCATCACACCAGGTTATTCCTTTGGCTTCTTTATTTTTCTATCATGGAACTTCTTGATTAACTTATTTGCTTTTATGCCCTTACTCTTTACTCAGGTAGCTTCTGACAGGGGTAAGCCTTCCACTGCACTAGGTATTGTAGCTTTCCCTTATATAATCTAGAGTTTAAGATCCTTTGTACTTCATAATGAGATTCCCTTTCCACACCTCAACTCCAATCCTATTACCGGCTTCAATAAGCTACTGTGAAAAACGGGATGCACTTTCCCTAGCAAACATGGGAATTTCAGCTCTACTGTGACCGGATGGATGATTTTTACAATAGGGAAAGGTCCTATAAATTTAGGTCCCAGTTTTTTGCAAGGTAACTTCACTTTCAGGTGTTTGGTGGAGAGGTAGACTTTCTCTCCTTATGTAAAATGGTCTCTGGGGGGCTCATTTTTTCTCTGCTTGCTCTTTTTGTGTTTCTGCAGCCTTAGTTAATGCTCGTTTCATTTCCCAACACACTCTGCAGTGAATCTATCCATTCTGTCAGACTCACTGATGGGGCGTTGGTCTTACCTGAGACGCTCCTTCTAATGACGTTGAGGCAGCATCCAGAACGGGTTGTACTCATCTGTTCAGTTGAAGAACTGAGTCTGTCAAATTGTTAAACTCCGCCTCCTCTCCTCTGTAAGCTCCGCTTTTTGATGAAGCCGAAATGACAGACTTGACGTTTCATCTAGAAAACTGCTAAAATATAAGACAAATAAAAATAGACCAGACCTGATATGGGTGGGACTGGATGCTGCCTCAACGTCGTTAGAAGGAGCGTCTCAGGTAAGACCAACGCCCCTTCTCCATTACATTGAGGCAGCATACCAAAGCCTACTGTCCCAATTGTTCCGGGTGGGTTGCAGTCTGGTCTCCCTTATCCTCTTCCTGTACTACTTGTACTACTGATATGTGTTCTGCTGTTAGTGATAGCACATGTCTCTCTGCCCAATGGCCTATTTTCTTTGCCTCCATCATTAGGTTTTTAGATCTGGTTCCACTCTGGCGATTTATATGAGTTTTTGCCGCTATATTGTCTCTTCGTATTAGGACATGTTTGTCCTGAGGTACTGCCTGAAATTGTTTGAGAGCTAGATACACAGCTCGTAACTCTAGACAATTTATGTTGTGACTTAATTCCTGTTTGTTCCATCTGCCTTGCGCTATGGGATGTAGACAATGCGCTCCCCAACTGAATAGGCTGGCATCTGTGGTCACCACCAGATTTTTCGATCTGAGAAATTGTGATCCCAGAGTTATTGCCTTTGATCGCCACCATTGAATGACATTGTTCGAAACCAGCACTTTCTTTAGAGATCAGCCTCTGCCCACCTTCTGAAAAGGCAAAAGAAACCATTGAAGGTACCGTGTATGTAATCGTGCCCAAGGCACAATAGCAAAAGTGGATACCATTTTACGTAGTAACTTGGCTAGTAATGCTACTGGCACTCTGCGATCTTTGACCACTTTACTCGATATTTCTCTAATACTTAGTTGCCTTTCTGGAGATAGATAAACTCTACCCTCCATAGAATTAATAATAGCTCCTAGATGCAGAATGCTAGTATTAGGAGTCAAATGGCTTTTAGATAAATTCATGGAAAATCTGTGGTTTTGAAGAATTTGAATGGTTACCTGGATATCCTTCATTGATTGATCCCGAGAACGAGATTGAATTAAAATATCATCCAGGTAACATTGGATTGGAATATTTCTAATGTGGGCTGCCAAGGCTGCTAATACTTTAGTAGAGACCCTTGGAGCTGATGACAATCCCAATGGTAAAGCTCTGCATTGACAATGCACCCCAGCATAATAAAACCTCAGATATTTCCTATGTTTAGTTAAGATTGGTATATGAAGGTAAGCATCAGTTAAGTCAATGGAGGTGAGGAAGTTGCCCAACTGCACACCTGCTAAAGTAGAGAAAAGAGATTGCATTTTAAACTGTTTGTATCTCACAAATCTTTTTAATCTTTTTAAAAATCTAGAACCGATCTCCCGAAGCTTTTGGTACAAGAAATAATATATTGAATAAAATCCTTGACCTCTTTGAGGTTCTGGAACCATCTGGATAGCTCTAATCTTTAGCAAATGATCAATGGCTTTAACCATACTTGACCTTTTGGCCAAATAATTGTACACTGTACAAAAAACTGAGGAGGAGTAGAAAGAAATTCTATTGACAAATCAAATTGAATGGTATGTCTTACCCAGGCATCTGTAGTAATATCTTCCCATTGGTTAGCAAAATAGGTCAAACGGTCAAATGGCTTTTAGATAAATTCACGGAAAATCTGTGGTTTTGAAGAATTTCAAATATTTAAAAAATTTCTTTGTGGAGGGCTGTCAAGAGTCTTTATACACAATGGCCAGGCTGTAGCCAAAGCCTCTCATGCCCACACACCATGTCCAGCTTTGCTGCCATGTTTGTACTTGCACAAACTAAATGTGGCTTTCTTAATCATGAGCGCAAGACTCCACTTTATGTAATAATTCTCTATCGGCTGAAGTTTCAAAATGGCCACCGACTTCATGCCACAGTGAAAAAAAACAGTTCAACTGTCAATTTTTTACCTCAGCGACTGTGTATCAGCATTTTAGGCACAAAGCCTCTGTTCGCCTTAGTTTTGCTTTAGAGCAATATCTGATGATTTTCAATCTTGGGTTTCTCAATCAGGAGTGCAAAGCCCCATCACAAATTTAAATTTTAAATCGTCAGCGACTTTACCTCTGTGATTGTATATTAGCGTTTAAAAAGGCACGAAGCCTCTGTTCGGTTATTTGTTTAAATTGCTATCAGGCGATTCTTAAACACGGCTGTTAATCATCAGCAACTGCCAATAAGCGTTTTAAAGGCAGGAAGTCTCTGTTCACTTTATTTCTGTTTAAAACGCCATCAGTCGATTGTCCAACACGGCTGTTCAATTAGCTGCTGCAAAGCAGCTTTTTAAAGGCACAAAGCCTTCATTTGCTTTATTTCTGTTTTAATCGCTATCAGGTAATTTTTTTGGAAAATGCCTGTTCAATCGGGAGTGCAAAGCTCCACCACAAATTAAGTTTCTTTAAGCATCAGCAACAGTAAGTCATCCGATTCGCCTTAGTTATTTTCAGGAGTGCTAGACTCCACCACTTCAATCTCCTGATCCAATAATTGAAGCACAAAGCCTCTTGTAATTGCCAATTCACAAATTATGCGAGCGCTAGATTCCACTCAAACCGGAGCTCCTTAGGTCAACTAACAACTTGAGCACTGTTTATTCTAAATTGGCTCGATCAGAGAACTTTTCTTTTCTTTTCTTTTTTTTTTAAATATGGGCTAAGCCGAAGCTAATCGCCCCAAACAGCCTGTCCAGAGTCACCAGCCAAATTTAAAGTACCAACACACCAATTGACACGTACTCACGAATCAATCAATATCCAATCTGACCACCAAGTTTCCTAAACAATATATAAATTAAATTGATTTTAAAAGCAGCTTTCCAGACTGAAGGACTGAGTTAAAAGGCGCAGCTTACAGAGGAGAGGAGGCGGAGCTTAACAATTTGACAGACTCAGTCCTTCAATTGAACAGACGAGTACAACCCATTCTGGATGCTGCCTCAACGTGATGGAGAACGTGATGGAGAACCATTCTTCTCCCAAAGCTTCTGGACTGTAGTCTCACTGTCAACCTCCCATGTATTGGGGAAAGAACCAGCTGTTTGTGGTGTTCTTATCACCCAGTGATAAGTAAGGGGAGGGAGGAAGAATCCTGGATCTCACAGATAATCCTCTTTCACAGGGCAGCGCAGCGCAGCGATGGGAAAGATGAGCTAACTAGGTCTCACTGGGTGACAACATTTAAGCGAGTGGGGCCTGGAGGGACAAACCCTCTCAGACTTGGTCGGATGGGCATGTACCCTCAGAGAGAGGCATGTTTCCTGCCTCTGTGCTATTCGTGGCTTGAAAAGTGATAACCAACACTTTGTATTGTGTCTGAGAAAGTCTGCGCAGCATGACTAGCTGTACTGCCCATTATGTGACTTCAACTGTGAAAGGACCAATTTGTGACAGACTCTGAGCATTCCTCTCAGTCCCAGAACGCACCCAGTTGATGCAGGAGATAGCTCTATACAAAGCCAGTTACCAGCCGCTCCTCGAGCAATGGTTGTGAGTCCAGAGAGAACCCAAATTGCACAGCAGCTGTCTCTCGGGGAGTGCTTACTCCACTGAGAGTCAAGGTTGAGGTAGGTGGACCCCGTTCCTCCCTATCCTAAAATTCAAAACCTCCAAGCATTGTGTAAGCACATAAATAACATGGTCTGAGTGACCAGGTTTGTTGCTGCTCCTTTTTAATAACAACAGTAGATGAAACCATTAGGTGAGGTCATTTGGCAGGACGTGGTGTAGTCCAGTATTATGTGGTCCTTTGCGAGCTCTTTTCTTTCAGCTTAACCTAGAATGAAAGGAACGGAAGGCTTTCTTTGCTTGTGCCCAAATACTAGCTGTCTTTGCTGTAGATCAGCAAGCCAGCCCAGAACTCTGGTTTCTAGAAAAATGTCTTGGGAGGAAGGCATCTCCTGACATAGAGATGATGTGCTCCATTTGATGTGGGAGGAGCAGAGCCTGGCTTCTCCCCTTATACACAAAGTGGCAAGAGGCTTGTGCGTGTCTCCAGCCTCTTTAATCAGCTGGGGAGATCACTGGGTAGAAAAGCAAGCAAAGTTTCTTATCCTTGGCATGTGCCACAATGGGGCTGGATGGCTTGGTATTGCTGCAGCCTGCTCTGGGATACCTATACAAGGCCAGACCCATTCTGGTGATCCGCCCCAGATATTGGATGGATACAGTTGATTTCTGGTGAGAGCCTAGTTTGCCAGTGATCTTGGTCTCTTGGCTCAATTGCTTCTGAATAGTAAATTTGTTTAAGTGGCTCCTTTGTTTGATTGTAAGTTTACTTGTTATTCAAAGTAAATGAATCTGATACGATAAATCAGATATGTTTATGTGTGTCTCTGTGTGTGTTTTTCATCAGGTATCAGGCAATGGCCCAGGGGCCGGATAAATGGATCTTTGGGAATCCAACCACAATGAACACACCAGTCAACGAGGAGATTTCAGGCTTTATTAAGTACCTGTAGAAGGAAAATTCAATAGAAGAAAACATCAAGACTTAGAAGACACTTCCCTTCTCATCCAAGAAACTTCTTCAGCTCTGACTGGATGGTGCGAATGGAAGGATTGATATGCCTTGCAGACAGCTGGTCATTTGCATTCGGTTACATAGTTGTTGAGGCCACTTGGACGTTTGCCTGTGTTCTCAGCATCATCTGAGTAGTGCAAATGGGTGTGGAGCCTTTTTGGAATTGCTGAAAGGGTTCCTGTAGTCTGCAATTTTTCTGGAAATCCGTTCATACTCCCACACCATCAAGTCCAATGACCTCTCTTCGGCTGCTGGGAACCCCATTTCAAGCAACGGTGATACTCTGAGCCCTGGCTATATAACCCAGACCGTGGATCAGACCATGGTCCATAACTGGCTGACGCGTATGGAAGTCTTGAGAAGTTTCCTGATAAAGCACCCCTTCTCTTCCACATAGGCTGCATTGTTATGCTAGCAATGCTGCAGTCAGAGGAACACGCCTGATTTTGGTTGATTCCTTTTCACTTTCAAATCTTTGTTTGTCTGTGCTCTACCGTTGTCTATCCATTCTTGACATTTTGGCATAATTATGCTTGCTTTTTGAGCTTTCTTTCCTTTTCTTCCTCCATATCAATCTCTCCTTTCCTTTTTCCTTCCACTCTTTTTCTTTTCTCCTCTCACTCAACTTAAGGCAGCATCCAGATAACCACAATTGTTGAAGACAAGTGTTCATTGGTTATGAAGCTCATGTTGTAACACCATAGTCCATTAGGAAATCAGTATGTTACTCACTCCAAAAAGGTCCAAGAAGTTCAGGAAAACCAAAACAATCAATACGTGCTGGTACATTTCCAATGTGTCCATTTGGTCGTCTTGATGTTAGTAACACTAGGAGCAGCAGAAATGAGAGACAAGGCTATATCAAGATGGGATGGATGGGAGGTTTCAGGTCCTTCCTCATGGAGGTGATTTAAGGCTATCTCAAGCTACTCATTCACATATTGCTTGGATTCTTCAGGACATTTTCTATGGATTCCTAGAGCCATTCCTCCAGATTGTTTCTGGCTTCTTCCGGGGATTCTCGTCTGAGATTTTTCAGAGTTGTTTGTAGCCATGCTTGCCTATCCGTTTTGAATGCAGTAGAACCATTCTCTCTGGAACTTGTGAAAGATGTTTGTAGCCATCCATCCATCCATCGATTCATCCTTAAATTTCTATCAGAGCAAGCAGGTTCTACCCAAATCACTCTCTCCTTCCTCTTTACCATGCTTGTCTTTGATTCCTTAGAGTATTTCAGATTCTGGATGCACTTAATGGATGCTTCAAGCCATTCTTGAGTCCCTAGATGGGATGCTTCACGTCCTTCCTTTTTGAAGCCATTTACAGTTATTTAAAAGCCATTTTTGGCATTTTGTTTGTATGTTTCAAGGACCTTTTCCAGGTTTTCAGGGATTGTTGAAGTCATTTTTCAAGAACTGGTCTAGGTTCTCCAGAAAGTGACAGGCTTTCTAAGGATCCTTGATGTCATTCTAATATATTCCCCACAGATCCTTCAGGACGTTGCTTTTTGAAGTTTTCTACTGATCTTTCAAGCCATCCCTTTTTTTCGGCTTCTTTGAGACTCTGACTTGGACTTCTGTAGATGTTGAATACCTATCATAGATGCTTCAAGCCACCCCTGCACATCTAAATCACATGTTTCTGGCCCTTCTTCTTGGAGATGATTGATCGATGCTTCTAACCAACCATTCACATCCTCTCTGGATGCCTCAGCACATTCTTTCGGGAGGTTGGTGGTGGATGCTCTAAGCCATTCTGGCAGGCTGCATCCTGATAGTTTAGAGGAATCCTCTTTCAGGATTTTCAGCGATTGCTGAAGCCAGCTCAATACGTTTGCCCCGTGTTCCTTGGATTTTTTGATCTTGAGGTTGTCTACTGATGCTTTAAGCCATTTGGTGTTTAATTGGTGTACCACCATTTGTGGCTTCAGTTTGTCATAAGCTTCTGATGTGTTTTCTGCAATGCCTGCACTTGTTTGGCAGTCAGCCACAGAGCCTCTATTGCATTCGCTACTGCTCGGTCTCTGGTCCATCTGGTCTCTTCCCCTCAATAAGGTGCAGCACCCCTTCCTCAGTTGTTTCTCTCTGGAAAAAATCAGAATGTTAGCCGTGAATCTGGACCAACAACAAAGTATTCTTAGTTTAAAATGATGGGAACTGCTTTGATGTCAGGAAACTCTCACTCCCGAAAGTATCTAAATATGGTTGGGCAGCGGGGGTGGAGGTTGAAAGATCTCTCCTATACATATCTTCCCATTCACTTCCATGAGACTAACTCCTGGATTTCTTTATGTAAAAGTATAGTGAGCCATAATTCATTAATTTCTTTCTAAAGTAAGGAGAATGTCAGGTTTTTCCAAGCTTTCTAACATAAGGAGAACCTAATATGAAATTCTGCAACAAGAAGTTTGTGGTGGCGATCTAAACAGTTCTCACCTGCACAGTCTCTCTTCGTACTCTCTGCAGAGCTCCTCTTTCTCATCAGTGAGGTCAAGAATTTGGAAGGCCAGCATCTCGGTCTTCAGTCGGAGCTCTTCGTTTTCTAAGCTCAGGCTCGACATCACTGCTATCTTTCTGTAAATTATGAGGACCAGAGACATATTAGCCCTCTTCATTTTTTACTTGAATTACTAAGCATACCTACATTCCTAGTTATTTTTGCATTCCATTATACCTATTGCTCTTCTCTTATTCAGTTATACGTGCATATAAAAGAATGGAATATTTCTTTTATCCGGTATATCTGGCCTAAGGGATCTAACAAATAAATTTGAATTTGAAAGAAAAAGGCAAGATCGCTATCTAAATATTTCTTACCTATACAGTTCTTCTTTCAGGTCATTGTTTTCTCGTAGGAGCTCTGCCTTTTCTCCAGCGTGTTTCTGAATCTTGCTCCTGAGACTCTCATTCTCCCCTCTGAGTTTGTCCAGCTGCCCAGACTCACCTGAACTAATTTTTCTGTAAAATATCAAGAGCAGAGTGCAATTAGCCCCCATAGGTTTTTTTAATTGATTTGATTATTTGGGTTTTTTTTAAATTATTTAAACTTGTTTAAAATTAAAACGAATTAAGATAGCTGAGAAAGGAAGAAAAGGCAGGGTTGCTATCCAACATTTTCTCACCTGCTCAATTTTTCTTCATACTCTTCGCAGAGCTCCTCTTTTTCTTTAGCCAATTGGACATTTGTATTCATAAGCTCCTGAATTTTTAATTCCAGCTCCTCTTTTTCGTCCAGAAGTTTAGATATTTCCATTGTCTTTCTGCAAATTATGAGGACCGGAGAGAAATTAGTGTTTTTTTACTTGTATTATCAACCTTTTTATTCCATTACAACACGTTAAAAATACCCGTGCATGTGTGTGTGTGTGTGTGTGTGTGTGTGTAAATATGTAGAAAATAATGCTTTAACCATTTATTTTTCTTTTTTTTATACATTCCACGAAAGGCAGAAACAAATTCAAAATGATTTTCAGAAGCAAAGTAAAGTGATGGATGTAGAATATGGGGAAAGTTCTCGCTTCTCACAAATGCCTAACTGTCAACATATCCCAACAAGTTGCTTCCTCAGTGATTAAGGCAGTACCTGGTTTATGAGGGAGCACGAGATAACAAGGCAGTCATCATGAGAGGTTCTGTTTAAAAAACAAATTCAGCTGTTGCTATTCCCACCTTATTTCCCAAGCTTTACTAGAATCTAATTTTCATCACTTGTTTGCTAAAATGGCCAGTCCCATTGCCAATGTAGAAATTATGAATGTTGTATTGAAAGTGTGAACTTAATAGGATTGTGCAAAGATTTGATGAACTATGCCAAGACTTACATATAACTCTGGTCCCTCGCTCTCTTCAGATCTGCTTCCTGTCTTTCCGTTTTTGTCTGAACAATCTAGAGAAGCCGAAATACATCACAAGTCAGGAATATATTTCCATATCAGCCCACTCACTACCCCCCACTACCCCGTCACTCACACTGGGCTTCTTCACCTCTTCTTATGACATGAACTATTTCTCGGTAATGCACACTCAAAAGATTCCTCACGTGCTAGATTGCTTACCTGATGGGAACGCAACTTTAAACGTAGATCCTGGCTCACGGGCGCTTCTGAACGCCTGGAAACCTGGCAGTTCCGTGAAGAATGAAAAACAAAAAAATGAATTTTAGTCGTTTGCTTGATAATTTTCTTCATTTCATGGTCAATAGAAGAATTACGTGAATTTTTTCCCCATAAACTCTCTGTCATGTCAGTGTAAAGAAGCTACTAGTTGAAACTTCCTCTTTAGAAAAGAGTCTGGGGCGTAGACAAGCATATTGGTGCATATTAAAATCATGCATGTCAAGATGAGCACAAACATGTGCAACTCCCAATTTATTGCTGTAGATGTTCAATACAGGCAATAAAGATTATTCACGCTGGGATGGAAAAAGAAAGATCTAGGTTTAGTTCATTTGTTTAGGAAATGTAAAACACAGTGGTTCAAACAACATATGAATCCTCTCAATTTTATTTCACTGCTATTGGTATTGTATGTGGCCAAAGAAAGTAGCTAATGTGGCCAAGAAGGATCCGACCAAGAATTAGCATGAACTCTGATAATTGCCCTTCTTTAATAGAAATTACAAATAAACTAGTTTGCATTGAATAGATGTGTGTGTATGGATTTCATATATGTAATGGAAATCTAAAGTGAACATATATACAACATATATAAAATATGCTGCGCATGCATCATTAACAATTACCAATTGTGAAAAAAATCATTGATTTTCATTTTTCTCATAAATATAGTCTAAGGTGAGCTACAAGTATACATTACATATGGTACCTCAGCACGTCTCCGTTCTTCGGTGGTAGATGACAGAAGAGGAAGTCTCGAGCTTTCTTCCTGCGATGACAAAATACCCTATTTAAAAAAAACAAATTGAGAGTGATTAAAGCCACTAATTTTTCTAACAACAGCTCTATGTGACTTAAACATAATTTCATCTTCAAATCTGAGGTGCCAACTGTATCTCTGGCATCTAATCTTTGCACGCTTGCCTGGAAATTCACACTACTGAATACAATAAGATTTTGGCATTCTTCCAGAAATGAAGAAACTTCTTGGATGGGAATCTAAACATCTTCCACGAAAACCAAAAGGAGAGTCCAGTTTCCCCTTGAAAAAGCATCGTGGGGATAGGAGTGAGACAGATAGGGAGTCCTTCTACTCCATCCCCAAACGGCCCTTTCATTTTAAGTGGAAAGTGCAGAGAAAACAAAAAGTACTCCTGCTCAAGTTGTGTGAAATCTCCATTAGCAGCTTGGCCTATTAAATATGTTAATTCAATCTTTACAATGACCTAAGCTAGCTCTGCAAGTTCATTGATTCATTCATCCAACTTATATGACTGCCCAACATGCAATAGAGACTCCGGCTCTCTCTCTTTGCTTTCCTTCCACTTATTTGGGTTTGATTCTCCAGGATTGGCTGGACTCACCTATCTACCTACCGGCCTACCTACCTACCTACTTATCCCAAATTTCGATACGTTCCATCACTCTTGACCATAGCATTTACCGTGACAGCCTATGAACAAATGTTTTCTCTTACCTCTTTTTGGAGACGTTTCATGTTTTCTCTTAATTTTCTCAACAAATTGTTTTCCATCGCAAAATCACTGATGGAAGCTAGAAGATAAAACCCAAACCATAAAAACATTGACATCCTAAAAATGAGTGTTTTATGTATTTTATAAAGACAGAGCTGCAGCCAAATGCAGCTGCCTCAAGAGTGCCTTTTAAACTGTGGGAATGAGGCAGGAAAAGGCCATCTCCCATCTGCCTAATAGTTCAGCCTCAAAGAGCAGGAGAGCTTCTGGGTTT
>JANHFK010166048.1:0-13573 GCA_036250565.1 Sibynophis collaris | reverse complement strand
ATGATCTGGAGGGTCTTTCCCTTGAATTGTTCTCTACTCCTCCCAGGTTTTTTATTTTCTGTCCCGTGTCTGGGAACTTTGCTAAGCGAGTCCTCATGGATACTGCTATACAACACCTTCTCAATATTCAGGCTATTGAGCCAGTTCCTGAGGACCATTGGGGGACGGGATTTTATTCCATCCTCTTTGTCATTTCCAAATCTCCAGGGGGGTATAGAGCGATTCTGGACTTTAAGCGTCTAAACCGTTTGATTATCTACAGACGGTTTAAAATGCAGTCACTTCAGTCCATTTTGGATGGTGTCGGGGAGGGCAACTTCCTCACATCCATTGACCTTACTGAAGCCTATCTTCACGTCTCGATATTTGGGGGCCATAGGCAATACCTTAGGTTTTCCTATGCAGGTGCTCACTATCAGTATAAGGCCTTGCCGTTTGGCTTGTCCTCCGCCCCAAGGGCATTTACCAAAGTATTAGCCATCTTAGCAGCCCATTTGAGAACTGTGCCCGTAGGGGGGAATTGTTACCTGGATGACATTCTCATCTGGTCAGCCTCTGTCGACCAGGCTCGCCATGATCTGAATCATATGATCCAGATGCTTCAGGACCACGGGTTCCTCATTAATATGGGCCAAAGTCATTGACACCTGACCACCAGACTATTGCACCTGGGGGCCATCATTGATACGGTGGAGTGCAGGGTTTATCTGTCAGAGGAGAGGTGGCAGGGCATTGGAGATTTGATTGTCTCGGTCACCAAGGATTGCAGGGCTTCGCTGTATGCTCTGTCGCAACTCCTGGGCAAGATGATCTCTTGCATTTCCATTGTACCCTGGGCACAGATCCATTGTAGACCTCTGCAGTGGTTCCTCTTACCCCATCAAAAGCGGGGAAAGATCACTTCTCGGGCCAGTGTTGCACTTCTGCGGGAGGTGTCCTTTGGGTGGTGGACCTCAAGGGCTATCTGTCAGGGAACTCTGTTCAAGGAACAGGCACACCTCACTGTCACCACTGATGCTAGCCTCTTTGGCTGTGGGCGCATCTCCAAGACAGGGTAGCGCAGGGTTGCTGGGGCCCCGATGAATTGAAACATAACATTAATTGGTTGGAACTCTGGCCGGTTTACCTGGCTCTTCAAGAGTTCCAGGGGGCTGTAGCGGGAAACCCTGTTCTAGTATTGATGGGTAATGTGGCCACCAAAGCCCACATTAATAAGCAAGGGGGAACACGTTCAGGTTCCCTTATGGCTGAGTCTGAGGTTTTGCAGGTGGGCTGAAAGGTGGCAGGTTTCTCTGAGGGCGGAGCATATTTCTGGGACTTCCAATGTCAAAGCTGACTGGCTCAGTAGAAGTACCATTGATCAGGTGGAGTGGCGCCTCCACTCAACTTTTTTTCAGGAGATGTCAGATCACTTCGGAGCTCTGATGTTGGACCTGTTCATCACCAGAGGCAATGCCCAACTGGACCGTTATTGTGCCAGGTTCGCAGACCCGTTGGCAGAAGGTGTGGATGCTCTCTGGTGCACATGGCCTCCAGGCCTCCTGTATGCCTTTCCCCCCCTGCCCCTCATCCCGAAGGTAATCAGGAAGATATTGTTGGAGAGGGCGGAGGTCCTATTGGTTGCCCTGCACTGGCTGCGTCAGCCATGGTTCGCAGACCTGGTGGCGCTTTCAGTGGAAGTCCTTTGGCGGCTTCCACAGGTACGTACTTTGCTCAGCCAAGGTGCCATTCTTCATCTGGACCCGCAATGGCTGGCATTATCCATTTGGAGGTTGAGCGGGAGCTGTTGACCTTACAGGCCTACCATCCCCCCCGTGTGACTGACACTATGCAAGCATCCAGGAAACCCTCTACCAACAGGATTTATGAATCATCCTGGCAGACCTTTGTTTCCTGGTGTGGCAGGGTGGGGGTTGTTCCAACGGCTGCTTCAGTTCCACAGGTCTTAAGTTTTCTGCAGGCGGGCGTCGACAAATATCTCTCGCCTAATACGCTGCAACGGCAAGTGGTCGCCCTTTCATCAGTGATCTATTGCTCAGGTTTGGAATCCCTGTCCCTCCACCCGCATATTTGCAGGTTCCTGCAAGGGGCTACGAACCTGATGCCTCTGGTGGTCCACCGTTTTCCTACCTGGGATCTTCCACGGGTGCTTCAGGCATTGACAGCGGCACCCTTCGAGCCCATTTGGATGACGTCCCTGAGGTTCCTGTCTCTTAAGGTGGCATTCCTGGTGGCGGTGACTTCGGCCCAGAGGATCTCAGAGATGGCGGCTCTCTGGGTCTGGCCTGACCTTTGTGTTTTTCATTTAGACAGAGTCATTTTAAGATTAGATCCGGCCTTCATACTGAAGGTTAATTCCTGGATTCACCGGGCCCAGGAATTGGTATTACCTAATTTTTGCCCTAATCCCTCTCATCCCCTGAAGTGTCAGTGGCATACCCTGGATGTGCGCAGAGCGCTCTGGGTTTATATAAAGTGTACCTCTCCCTTTAGAAGGATGGAATCCCTTTTTGTTTCTTTCCAGCCCGCTCGCTGGGTTCTAAGGTCTCCTCAGTTACCCTGGGGCGGTGGATTAAGGCATGTATTGCCAAATCCTATGAGGTACAGACCCTTCCAGTGCCCAAGAACATAACTGCTCATTCCACCAGGAGTGCAGCGACAATGGCGGCTTGGGTGACTAGGGCTTCCTTGGAGGAGGTGTGTCGGGCTGCTACGTGGTCCATGTCTTCTCCATTCATCCGCCACTAAAAATTAGATGTGTACGCCTCTGCTGAGGCTTCGTTTGGGAGGTGGGTACTCCAAGGGGTGCATACGGTCGGGGGCGCCTCGGCCCAGTAGCGTGCCCACCCTTTGTTCTCAGGGGACAGCTTTGGTACGTCCCATTCTGAATGCTGTTCCCATCACTATGGAGAAGGGGCGTTGGTCTTACCTGATACGCCCTTTCTCTTTGGATGGGAACAGCATTCAACCCCACCCATGGATTCTGGCCCTCGGCTTGGTGGGTGTGTTGGGGGGGTCTACTTTCCACGCAGAGTCTGTCCTTAACCTCGCAAAAAGCTGGAGCCATTGCAAAGGAGGCATGGATTAACAAATCGGCAGAATCGGTCTCATTGGCTGGCACCAGAGGACAACCCATTCTGAATGCTGTTCCCATCCAAAGAAAAAGGGCGTATCAGGTAAGACCAATGCCCCTTCCCACTGCATTCCACAATTACTCCTTGGGATGCTGCATTTTGAACCAGCTGTAGTTTCTGGATGGTCTTCAAGGGCAGTCCCACATAGACCATATTGCAATAATCTACTGCCATGGTGATGAACCTATGGCACATGTGCCGGAAGTAGCATGCAAAGCCATCTCTCCGGGCACATGAGCCATCGCCCATTGCTCTTCCGGGTTCCGGTGCACCGGCCAGCTGGCCTCCATGTGCACAGCACACACATATGCAATCCCGTTTTGGCACTGGGTGCCAAAAAAGTTCGCCAACACTGATCTAGTGTAAGGTGACTTACTGGAGCGCCTTCAAGTTAAGGAAGGTGTGCTTCTGGTACATAGAATGAACCTGTGTAAAAGTCCTTGCCGGAGGTACTCCTCACTCTTTGAGTAGTAACTGTGAATTCAGAAGTTGCTCATCAGCTAGAATGGGGAAGTCCTATACTATCTGTGGCCAATGATGGAAATGACCTTGATTCTAGAAGACCAAACAGCCAGTCACCCAGGCTTGTCAAAATTGAGTTGAAGTCTGTTCCTCCCCCTCCAGACCTGAAGAGCCTCACTGGTTATTGTCATGGCTGTGTATCTTCCTTACACATGCAAAACATCACAGATAAAATAATTGAAATAAATGATGACAAATTAGTGAAGTTTATTTCAGTAAAGGTAAATTAATAGTTAATTTTGCTTTTTCGTTAAGATTTGAAGTAAACTCGAATATAATTTTAAAAATCATTTTAAAATGGAGAGGATGGGAAGGTATACACAAATGCAACTATAGTCATTATTTGCTAGTTTGGTATTTTAATGATTAATGCTAATACTATAATTTCTACAGAACTTTCAGAATGTATATTGAATGATCACTGAACTTTGTATCTGTTATCATCTTGCTTACTTGCTTATATGCCATCAAGCCAATGTCTACTCTTACAGACACATAGATAGATTTTTCTCTAGGACAATTTGTCTCCAATCTGATATTTCAGGTACAGAGTTGCTTTACCATTGTCATTTAGTTTTAGCTGCATTAAAAAGGAGATCCAGAGATGTCCCATTAAAGGTTTTTGAAGTTTCTCTGATGTTTTCCCCATATGAATAAATTATTTAGTTGTCATAATTCACAGTCATTTGGGCTTTTCACTGATTTGCTTTCAAAACAAGACAACCATGTATATCATATTTTATACCATTATTCTTACCCCTTTAACCATTGTATATGCATTAACAAGTTATCAAGAAGTATCATTTTCTTAATCATTGCTTTTGAACATTTGTTGTCGTATATATATTTCTTCACTCTGTATGTGTATTTATGAAAATATAATAGTCTAATGCGAGTTGGTGGATGTAACTGGGATTTTGAAAGTATTTTACAGTAATTCTCATAAAATGATTGCCATGCTTCATATGCCCAATCTCAAAACACTTAATTACTAGGATACAACTGGTGAAGTGATTGTTGTACATGTGTAATATGCATGCCAAAAGCAGGAGATAAGCAACAATGTTCTCTTGTTTCCCCTTATTTCTACAAGTAACTTCTGATATGGTGTGGCAGTAATTATTTCTGTTACTCTGTTACTTGTCCTTCAGTAAACTGTTTATTTAATTACCTCACACCTCACCTGTGTTACCTAAATCTATCAAGTAAACGCAACCCCCCCCCCCACAGCTGCACTACACAGGTTGTTGCTCAACAAGCATTGTAGCATTCCAAAGTGTCTCTGCCACTTCAACAGATGCCAAACCTAGCCCTGGACTTTAGCCACTCACCATCTTATTTTCTAAAAATGCTTCCAGGAATTAAATTATATCCTATTTTTTTTAATTTTTATAGTAGTGCTTTTCTGTAAAGCGTACTAACTTCTCATTTATTCCAATTTATTAAATTTTAAGTAAAAACATCTTTAAAGAAATCCTGTGGATTAGAAAGCCTGGTGCCAAGCCAGATGTCACCAATCACATTGGTGCCCTCAGGCATTGTGTTGGACAGAACCTGGGTTTACTGTGGATTTCCAAATTCCAATGTAGGTTACTATTTAGCTTTCACTGCCTTTAGTTAGAGAAATTATAATGTTATAACTTCAACTATCACAGTGGGAATTGGCAGCCTAATTTGGCTTGAAAGCTAAGTTGATTTCAGGCAAATGCATCAGAAGCTATAGCAAAAATTAAGAAAGGGCAAAATATGGACATATACCCTGTCGGACCAGTTTCTCTAGATTAGTCATGCAGTTTCACATGCATGCATGCATGCATGCATGCATGCATTTCATTCTTACATGCTTATACATAGATTTCCAGAAATATCTAGCTACAATTATTAGGCTTTAAAACATGTTATCCTTGAACCAGTAGCTTCTATTTTGAATCCTGCCAGACGTTGTAATGGATTTTATAGGAGAGGATTGCAGTATTTGGGAGAGATTAAACTTGAAGGAAAAACCTGCAAAGTAGATGAGAAACTCACAGGATTTAACAGTGAATGTTATAGGATTATATGTTCAGAAGTCTTCCTGCTCACAAGTCTGTGGTCTAAAATGTGAATGAGCTCTTTTGTTTTATGTCCACCCATTTGCCATGAGATTTTGGGGACTAATAACCAGCTAAAAACATCAGCAATATTAACAGAACAGCAATTAATATCACATTAATATTGTATTAATATACAGCAGTTTATATATCCATAAATCCATTAAAACTATGATATAAGTGCAATAGCACTTAGACTTATATACTGCTTCACAGTGTTTTACAGCCCTCTCTAAGCAGTTTACAGAGTCGGTATATTGCCCATAACAATCAGGAACCTCATTTTACCAACCTCAGAAGGATGGAAAGCTGAGTCAATCTTGAGCCTGTGAGACTCGAACTGCAGATTACCGGCAGTCAGTAGAAGTAGCCAATGTTTTTTTAAAAGGCTGGCCTAAATTCTTTGCCTTTTTGCAATTAAGAATCTTGGGTCAGAAGTAATTTCTGATCTTGAGGATGGTCCCTGCATGTGGGCAGCCCTTATACTGATTGGCCTTTTTTATTGTAATAATAGTGAACACATTTCAGTTACACCAGGGTTATAGAATACTAACTCCAGAATTATACAAGGTGCATACATGCCAATAAGATATTGGAGAAACTGTATGAGTCCATCTCATGTATGTAGCTTGTCACAAGCAAATGTTAAAATGCTACTGTTCATATTTCTAGCATAAATCAATATTTTATAGAGAAACAGTATATCCTATACTGCTGATGATTTTATGACAATCTGTGACCCATTGGATCATTGTTTCAGAGATATTTCTTTGCTACCATTCATGTAGTCCCTGACCCGTTTGCACCTCTTCACATCCCTTCAAACTCTCCCCAACCTCCGTTTGCACCCTCACAAATCCTCCCTGACCTTTGCCACACCTCTCAGGCACCCTCACCAACCTGCACCCTCATATACTCTCCTTTACCTGTTCTGTGCCTCTTACACACCTTTGCACACTCTTCTCCACCCTTGCTCCATCTCTCACCTTGCTTCCTCCCTCGCCCAGCAGCAACCATTTACCTTTCTGCTGGCCTTGGACTTGCAACTTACTGCCAGCTTCCCAACTGACTTGTAGGAAACTGGCAGGGAGCATTGGAAATGATGATCATGGTACTGCAGCAGTACAGCAGCATTGATGGCCCCATAATTTTCCAAAATTTCAATCCCACAGGCGTCATCGCTCATGAATTTTGGATGCATTCACTGAGTTAGCCTATTGGGGTACCTTGGTTCAAAAATGGTTGCCTATGATACACAGGTTTCCCCAGTTAATTATAAACAGACAGGAGACCTTTAGTAGTATACAGATTTATTGTATTTCATATTTTAGATGCTCAGAATTTGTGAACAAATAGTCAGATTTCAATTTTGTGATTGAGGCATCATCCTCAAAGCTGCAGTCCTATAAATATTTACTGCAAAATAAATCTCAGAATAGAGATCACTCCCAAATAAGTGTGCACAGGACAACAGCCTAAGTAAAAATATTGTAGTCACCTCTCATTAAAACAGGTTTTCATCATTCCCTCTGAGAGCATAATAAATTTCTTTAGCCAATGATATATATGTACAGGAAACAGTTCTAAGACACTATAAATTGATTGAAGGTCAGCACCCCTGTAAAAATCATTGACTTGCCTGAAGTTAACTTTATAAATTTCAACTGCAGTTAATCTAATAGCACAAGAATAGATCAAGTTTTTTTCCACACTTGATCATTGGCTAATGATTCAGTCTATTCCACTTTATTTTTGTATATGTCTTCTCTAGCAGAGAAAGATCTTGCATACAAGGGTGTCAAACTCATGTCGTCACGGCAGCGTCACATGACATATTGGGATTTTCCTCCCCTTTGCTAAACCGGGCATGGGTGTGGCCAGCGTATGACGCATGCAGTCCCCAGACTGGGAGTTTGACAGCCTTGGTCTAGAATCTTTAAACTCTGAAAAGGTGTAGGAATGATATCACATCCATGATGCCCTACTGCAGTTCCATATTCAGAAGAAGTTAATAGCAACAGTGAATATTGTTTTATAAAACTTAGCAGTCCAGGTCATTGTGATGGAAAGGAAGACATTCAGAATTTCTTGAGGCTCTATATTGTATGATCTAGTATTAAACAGAATTATGTTGCACTACCATAATTACTATTTTTGCTACTAGTGAGGCTAGTTGCACTTCTGAAGCTGGATCAGATTCTACCTTTTTAGCTTTCTTTCCAAGGGTTCAGTTTTTTCCCTTATTCTTAAATGTTTTTGTTTGGTTGATACACATTTGCACAAGAACATAGAGAGGCTTATGGGATGTGTATAAAGGTGACCTGTTATTCCCATCTCTCAAGATAGTGTCAATGATTTTTGAGTAGCATAGCTGTACAAAGGAAAGTCAAGGATAAATAACTTAGTTATGTAAACATATATGATTCTTCCTTTGTTAACAGCATCTGTGGCTTAGGTAAATGCATCATTTTTTTTCCAGCTGTACTCCTGTAATAGTTGGAAGCTGTTTGTTCTCTCCATACTGCCTATCCTAGCAACCCACCCAAGAACTTGGACCAACTTAAACCTTTACCATATGCTCATAAAATGGAATAGTCATTATGCTATAACCATTATTTATGTATGACATACAAAAACATTGACAAGTATAGTATAACAACGTTTACCAATACAAGTTATGTAGCCTAATTTATATTTAAGATTGATTAACATGTCAGATAATGGGAAATCTTAATTTTTGAAATTATGGATCAGCTTTTCTACTGCTGCCATTTCCTACCCAGAAAATCCAAATATACACACTCATTTAAATAAGATTAAGAACATTCAAGGTAGAGAACTGTGATCCTCTAGGTGTCCCATCCATATAGCCAGTTTAATAGGCTGTCCTCTAATGTAGTCCACAAGGTAGCACAAAAATAGGTTGGCAGAATTTGCTCTGTCCTAAAAGCTGATTACTACTCTGCTTTAGTAATGAGACACTGAGTGATGCAGTCCAGAGGTGGGCTGCTGCCAGTTCACACTGGTTCAGGCAAACCAGTAGTTAAGATTCTGCGTAGTTCAGCAAACCAGCAAACCCCACCACTGGCTGGCCCCTCCCACACTAATTTTATTTGGGCCAAAAACTTCCCCCAAAGCAACCAGAAAATGGCCCCAAAACACACGAAAAACAGGCCAAAAGATGAGCGGGGCCAGCCAGTGATGGGATTAGCCTCAACCAGCTAAATCCTACCTCTGCCTTTGAGGTGAGTGGCCGGGAGGCAGGGCTGGGTGTAATGAGTGACGTCACCCACCCAGTCACATGACCAACCAGCCATGCCTACCAGTCAGAGAACCAGTTGTTAAGTTATTCAAGTCCCACCACTGGTGCAGTCCTGAAAATGTATTAAAGGATAGTGAGTTGTTGATTTCCAGCTAGTAGGAAAAAATCCCTCAGTCTTTCTTTGTAATTTGAACTGGGGCTGGAGGCAGAGTTGAATTTAGACTGGAGGATTTAATCATCTGTCAGAACCTGGAAAAAATGGTAAGTAGTCTCAATCTCTCTTACACCCATGTGCTTATTCAGCCTTTTTCTCTCATTCATTTTTCATACTTTCTCTAGCATTTTTTCTCTGTTCCTTGCTCTTTTCCCATCTTACACATCTTTCTATCACTTGGTCCATCACCCTTATTGGCTCTATCACCTTCACCTGGTTCATCACCATCTTACTGGCTGCTCCATAACCTCCTCGCTTTCTGTTACCATTCTTTTTTTCCCCATTTCCATATTACTACCAAAATGCAAACTGTATATATATAGCAAGGCCTGTTTTAAGAGAAGATGAACCCTCAGAGGCTTCAACCAATAGTAGCCTCACAGGTAGTTCTCAGTTAACTGCATGTTCCTGCAGTCACATGAATGCCATTTGAGTATTTTGCAACCAGTATTCATATTTGACCATTGCAGGATTCCCCATCATGTGATAATCATTTGTAACTTCACAGCTGACTTTCAACAGTGGAGAAGTGGCAATAAAATTGCAAATCATGATCATATAAAATCTCACATAACAACCATGGGTGATTTGCTTAATGACCATAGCAGAACTGATGTAAGTCCAGCACAGTCACATTATGTTTTGCTTAACAACCACATCACTTAACAAGAGTTGTCAGTCCCAGTTGTGGTAGCTAAGTGAGGCTATCCATAGTGAGGAATAATGCAAGTTGTAATTTAAGAACAACTGAAAGTATGCAGATTCCCTTCCTCTGATTTAAGCAATAGAAAGTTAAGTTAGAAAATTAAAATACTTTTTCTTTGGATTCACCTGTTCAAAGCTCCTTTGCAAATGGTAGTATATAGAACTATTTGCTATCATTTATTAAACTGCTTTAGCAGATCTTTTGTTTAGCATTTGTTTTCATGGAATATCTCTTTTTCTGTCTGTTTTGGATTCATCTAAATTAAACCAAATTTCTGGTTTCTGAAAATGTGCCTTAAAATAAACCACAGGCTGAAAAACAATTATATTTATCACAGTTATTAGCAGTTTGAGATGTGTGTCCTTAGGCTTCATACTGAAAGTACCGTAGTTCTGTAATTGGTGGCTGCAGTGTTTCACCTGTACTAGGCAATCTTCCAAATCCAGAAATTGAAAGTGAGTACTTATTATAGAGGAATGTTCTCTCCCTCTGTTAATTTGGAATTGCAATTTCATCTGGTCCCATACAAATCAAAAACTGTGTAGTAAAATCAATTATATTAGATCACAGACAGCATGTAGTTCATTCATTTTCTCATATAAAATATATCCATGATGTATGACTTGGATAGTTTCTCTTTTGTTCTCTTAAAAGTTTCACATGGATGTTGAAATACTCCTCATCAGTATAATTATTAACTGTGAGTGTATTTATGTCCCCAGTATACCAAAAAGCATATACACTGAGTATATTTCCCTATGACAGCGAACAGTAAGAAAAGAATTGCGGCTTTCTATAATCTGTGGTAAGAGAAGAGCTAATGTTCCATCTCAAGGACATTGTTAGACCTTGTATAGCTGCAGTTTTTTACACACCCAGTTTTATAATGACATATATAGACATAGTCTGTATATTTTCTTCATTAGGTAGTTTTAAAAAAGTTTTCTCTTTCAATGTGTAGAATACTAGGAGTTACAGTCAGTTTTTAAAATCATTTTACTTAGAAATTGTCATTAAGATTAGAACCACCATGGGCTCTCTCAGATATCGATTCTACTTGTCCCTTGAGCATATTCTTTTCAAATCCCCGTTATTCAAGTATTTTCCATATCTGCAAATTTAACAATGTTTTTCTCCTTGGCAACTGAATATGTGCTGTGCCTCCCGTCAAAAAAAAATCTCCCAACTCATGTGTGCAGTAAATTAATAACTCAGAAAGTTAAATTTTAACATAGTTGTGTTGCTGGAGAATATGGGGAATTCTCTCTGCAATATTTAGAGGCAGTTTTTGTATAATAACCGCCCTGAGTCCTGCAAAGGAGAAGGGCGGTCTATAAATTTAATAAAATTAAATTAAAAATTATAATAGAGGAATATTTTTAATTCCTGTTTCCTTCATAGAGGCTGATGTCAGCCCTCTGAGGTAATCCAGACAAGAAGCACACCCAGGAATCCTAGCTCTATCTTTGTTGTAAGGTTGCATTAACAGAATCATGCAAGATTGAAAGCATTTCTTCCCTCTTTTTCTTTTATTCTTCAGGAAACCAGAGAGATCCCCATCTGATAGATTTCCCACACCATCCCCCCTTTAGTGGGCTGAAATATCTTTTAGAATCTGGTTGCCCAGTCTGCAGTCTCCCCAAATCATTTCCACATATCATTATACAAATATGATTTGGAATTCAGCCATTTTGGTCAGTTTTTAACTTGAACCTGCAAGATTTAAGACACCTAAATACTTCTAGATTAAATGTATGCTGCCACTCAATCCAATTGTTGGCCATATCCAGTGGTGGGCTGCTGCCGGTTCGGACTGGTTTGGGTGAACTGATAGTTACGACCTGCAGCCCGCCCACCTGCCCAGGCACAATCCCGTCCTATATCACTGTGTTGTTTGACACCGGATGCCTGCGTGTTCAAACAAATTCCTGCGTTTTGTAATGCTGCATGCATGTGTGGATGGTGCATGCGAGCGAATTCCCGTGCTTTGTGATGCCGCAGACATGTGCGGATGGCGCGCGCTCACATTTCTGATGCTGAGCGAACTGGTTGTTACGGTATGTGACACCACCTCTGGCCATATCACCTATTTCTTTGGGTGATCAAAAGGAAGAACTGCATATCAACAAGAATGTTGCCCATATTTTCTTTAGATGCACATTTTTCCAGGGGTTAAATACTCTTTTGTAGCAGAAAAGTATAGTGCAGTAATAAGAAGATTAGCATTCATATTCAGGCAGATCTCTCTTACTGTAAAATGCTATCTTTTTTAAAGCAGAAAGAGGAAGTTTGTGTCATGGTAGGGATTGATAATAAGTCTATTTGCTGCTGTCCTGTTTGCTCTGCCACTTGATCTTTTGTGTGGGACTCTGGCTTCAACTCTCTGTAATATGTGAACAGATTTTCAGTGTAACTTGTTCTCTAGGTTGATGTTTCTTTTGCCAGTGTCCTTTTCTTTCCCTATGCAAGCATATTCTCTCTTTTAAAAAAATATTTTTTTATTCCATGTTTATTATTTTAATAAATAACTCAGGGTGACAAACATATCTAATCTCCTTCCTCATCCTTTCCCCCCAGAATAACAACCCTGTGAGGTGAGTTGGACTGACAGAAAATGAGTGACCCAGCCATCTTTCATGGTTAAAGTGGGATTAAAACTCATGGTCTCCTGTTTTCTGGCCTGGCGCCTTAATCTCTAGACCAAACTGACTTTTTATACTCCCTTCTATTTTTTTCTCACTTTTACTAAATTATGATCTAGTTTGATCATCAGTGCATAGATACACTGTGTTTATGACAGACACATGGAGAGTGATTCATCATATGAAACTATACTAATTTGAAAATGCCACAATTTTTGTATGGATATTTTAAATGAAATATAAACTTTCTTCTTTCTATCAGAGAAACTACAGGAAGACCAGTGGTGGGTTGCTATTGGTTTTCCCCAGTTCTGGCATACCGGTAGCGGCGATGGTGAACTGAGTGTAAACCGGTTCGCTCCTAATGTCAGCTGAGCCCTCCTGCCTGCTCTTGCATCATATCTACCTATATTCAATTGTTTTTAACCCAGCTGAAAGGCACGGCAGGAGCGGATTGCCATGCCTCAGCTATTCCAAAATGCAATGCGCTTGCGCAGAGCATAAGTTTGGCGAGCAAGTTCCAGTTGGTGCCTCAGCGAAACTACCTGAAATAGCTGATCTCCGATGAGCTCAGCGAAAACCAGGTAGATGAACTGCTGTTGGGGGTCTTTAAGACCCAGAACCGTCCTGGTGAGACGGGGGACAGGGAGAGGCACCTTGGACGACCAGAGGAAAAGGCAAGTTCCTCAGAGGTCGGAGGGAGCTCTCTGTGAAAATGGCGGGGGCACCGGCCATTGTGGCCAGCTCTAAGCTGGGGCAACCAGAGCAAAGATCGTGCAGGAGGAGAAGAATAGATGGAGAAATTATGCCGGGTGAGTGCTTTCAAATGACTCACAGGCAAAGAGAATTACATTTCAAAAGACATCCTGGTGGATAATTAGCGGCTGATAAGCTGTGAGGAGCCTAAGAAGTAACAACGGGGAAAGAGGAAATAAATTGCAGAAAGCCCAGAGAATTGTCTGAGGCTCGGAATTCTAAGCAAAGAAAATTGGATTACTCACAA
>JANHFK010161872.1:0-13618 GCA_036250565.1 Sibynophis collaris | reverse complement strand
ATCTGCTGTAAACCGCCCCGAGTCCCGTAAGGGAAAGGGGCGGTCTATAAATGTAAATAAATTAAATTAAATTAAATAGCCATTCCTTGGCACTTAGGACCAACTTATTTTTTAATTGGGCAGAACCACTTGTATTTCCAGTGAAGCTTTTCCTTTCAGTTAAACCTTCTGTTTTATCATCGTCTTTTGATTTTGAAGCTTTATTTGTTTTGAATTCATGGCTTTGCCACCTGCCACTTACTGTAAACTTGGTCTCACTCAAGGTCTCCTGTTATCTTTGCTTTGGACAGGTTAAGGGTTGCAATAAAGAAGGACTGACAATTTCCAGGTGAAGCACATTATTTTTGTTAACAGAATAAAAGAATTGGAAAGGACCTTGGAGGTCTTTAGTCTAACCACTACTAAAGCAGGAGACCTTATATCATTCCAGACAAGTGGCTGTCCAGTCTCTTCTTAAAAGCCTCCAGTGATGGAGCAAACACAACTTCTGAAGACAACCTGGTTAATTTCTCCTTAGTTCCAGGCTGCTTCTCTCCTTGATCAGTTTCCATCCATTGTTTCTTATCCTGCCACCTGATGCTTTAGAAAATAGGTTGAAACCCCCATCCTTCTTGGTGGAAGCCCCTCAAGTATTGGAAAACTGCTATCTTGTTACCCATAGTCATCCTTTTCCCTAGACTAGACCTACTCAATTCTTGTTCGAGAAGACTGAACTCAAGCAGCTTTTAAATTCTTTTACCATTCTCTCCCTGCCACTAAACTGCTGGTTTCCATTTTCCTTCTTTTTCCTCCGGTGTTGAAACTACCCAAACAAGCCTCTTGGGTTGTTCTGAGCATTGTTCATTGAGCTCAGCTCAATCAGAGGAGTAACCATGGCCACCTCTTTTCCAGTTTGTCTTTGTTTTCAAATATCTCCCTTCTCTCAAATTGTCCTCCATTTTTCCTCCCTGGTTTGCAATTATGCTTTTAATATGCTTCCTCGGGAACCTCCACCCATCTTGAAGTCCTTTCCCCTGCTGTGGGATTAGTTCCTCCTGCTGTGGGATCCTGCTGATATTTGCTCTGAGTTCACCAAAATCTGCTTTTTTGAAGTCCAAGATATGAATGGAGGTTGCCTTCCTGGCATGGTGGGTCCAAGGAGAAGATGAAACGGTTGGGGGGGGGGGGATGGCCTGGCATTGCACGTCTGGGGAGGAAGGGTCAGGGGAGAGAGAGAGAGAGACCTGGTACTGCTTCTCACCCACACCTGCTCCGTCTTCAGGGAAACATAGATTTATGCTTGGCCCAAATTCTCTCCAGCTCAGCCACTTGGGCAGTCCTGAGTTGGTGTTGATTTCCATTGTTTCTCTTTCTGTAACCGTTTCCTTTCTTTGCAGATTTTGAGCCCAGCTCTGAAAAGAAATCCTGGACGTCCATTGTTTGGTTGTGCATGATGATCATCAGTTTCATTCTCTTCTGCTACCTCTGTTTCCTCTGGTGGGTTTCATTTTGTTTGTTTGTTTTATAAGCCGCTTCAAGTGACTCTCAGCCACTAACAACATTTAAATCAAAAAATAAGTAGGAAACAGTAAACAGAAAACAAATATTACTCTGTTGGAGAAGAAAACTCCAAAAACCAGGGAATAGAATCCCCCACCTCCCCCAGGGTGGGAACCGGAATTGCCTTTTGCAGGAGCCTTATCTGAAGAGCATTCCTGGGCAACACCAGAGTGGAGTTGAGACATTGGGGTGGGGGATTCTGCCCCACAGACACAGCCAGCTCTAGAACAGTCCTGTCTCAAGAGTTCTCCACAAGATGACATAATTTTAATAACAGGACCAGGCGCTTGGCTGGATCTAGCAAGATGGCCAGACATACCTGGAGATATGCAGGTATCCAGACCCTGGGCCATAAAGGACTTTGTTGGTAACAACCACTACCTTGAATTTCACCCAAAAGCTGTGTGGCAACTTGTGCAATTTATGGGGTGGAGATTCTGTCGGGTTGAAGCGAGATGCACCCATTACCATTAAAACTATGCATTCTGCACACGATGCAGCTTCTGAGTGGTCTTCAAGGGCATACCCGCGTGGAGTACATGGCCGTAGTACAGCCATAGGACTTCCTGATCCAGGAAAGGACACAAATGGTGCACAAGATGGATCTGTGCAAAAATGTTTCTAGTTACAGCCGTCATCTGCTACTCAAGCAAGAGCTACACACCCAAGAGGACAAGCTGGGATGAGCAACCAAGAAGGGTGGCAGGTCCTTAATTACATCTTCCATGAATCCAGTCTCTCAGTCTGGTTAGGAATGAACCTGCCCCTGCCCCTCCCCATCCAAAGCACCAAGATGCATCTTCAAAAGCATCCCTGGTCAACCAAGAGTCAAGAGACACAGTTGGGCATCAACTGACCCCAGGCTGGCCTCATTCAGCAACCTCCTGTAGATATTGACTAGACGTGGAGAGAGTTTAAGCCCTGAATAATTTCCCAAAGAGCTCAGCCTCAATTTCCTCCCCATCGATTGGAATCGGTCTGAAGGAGAGGAGGGGAACCAGGCAATATTCTGCCCATTCACATGGCCCCGAATACAAACCCCTTGCGTTGGGGTCTTAAAGCCTCGGGAATTTGGGGCATCCAGCACAGGAGGGTCTGTCCTGCCTGGCTCCTGCCTTTCTTCAGATCCTGAAGTGGGTTCTTTTCTTGCTTTGCAGGGTGAAGAGGAAATGGTGGGATGGGATCCCAAGTCCCCGCAAGAGCAAAATGGCAGAGGAAATAACGTCAGGAAAATGGGTAGGCTTCCCCAGGGTGGCTCCTTTGGGGGGGGGGGTGCAGGGCACCTTCCATGCAAGCACCTTCAAGCCTCTTCCTGCTTCTTTCAGCTTTGGGTTTTCGGCAAGATGGAGACGGCTCCCCACAAATGGTACGTAGAGCGAAGGGTGGCTGCTCTTGCCTCTAAGGAAGGCCAGGCCCAGTCTGCTGCTCTAGCGCTGCTCCCGGCTGTGTCACTGAGGCCAAGGGAGGCCAATGAGCAGCCAGGCGGCAGGAGGGGTAGGCCGACAAGGAAAGGGGCCTCCCCTGGCGCTCCTGGCAGTCTGCTGATTCTCGTGCTTTTCCTTCCTGACATGTCAACTGCAGGCCGTTTCCGAGCAAAGGTGGTGCTGGCCTCCCTCCCCAGCCTCCAAGTGTGAACCGGGAGCCTTTTCTAATCCCTGAAGAAGTCTTCCTGAGCACGGGCTCTCTAACCACAGACAGCGGTGCCGGAGGTGTCAAACCAGGAAGCCCGGAAGAGGCAGAGGAAGAGACGGAGCAGGTCCCACACGAAGACGCCGTGGCCGGTCTCTTCAGGGACCTTCTGTGTGGCGTCCTCTTCACGGGGGATCCGGGGGCCACGACAACCTCCGCCCAAAGCTGCTCTGCTCCAGAGAAGCTCGTCTGCCTGCAGGGTCTCTGCCAGCCGGCTTATCAAGCCTGCCGAGTGGAGCCTGAGGGCTCTGGGCTGGAGCTGCCTTTGTCAGGGCGAGGCCTTTACGCTCCCGAAGGACAAGATGACTGGCTGCCTGGGCTGGAGAGCTCGCCGGTGGATCCCTCCTGCACTGCCCTCCCTCAGGCAGAGAGCAGCCCTGCTGGCCCCTCGGCTCTGGGCTACAAGCCCTTCAGCAGCCTGGAGGCTCAGCCGGTGAGTGGCTTCTGCCCGGCCTGGAGTCAGTGGCCTCGTCTTGCCCCAGAAGGCCAAAGCCAGCAGGCCTGGGGCAACACCGGGCCAGGCCTTCTGCCGCTGCCAGACACTTCTGGAGACTTCCCAGCAGGTCAAGACGCCTTCTCCCTTTATGGAGCAGCTGCCCCAGGAATGTGGCTTTTCCCTGCACAGCAAGGAGAGGCCTTGGGAGCTTCTGCCCTGCGGGCCTCTGGAGGGCCCGAGAGGCTGCCTGGCCCGAAGGCCGCTTTCTTCTCCGGCTACCGGGCCTTCAGCTGTGCCCTCCAGAGCAGCCTCGCCTCCCCAGAGCTGTCCGTGGAGCCCGTCTAGAAGCCTTTCCTCCGGGGCATCGAAGAGAGGCTTCTCGGGGGCAGGAAGTCAGTCAGGGCAAAGGGAGATGGTGCTTAAACTCGGAGATAAACAGATGTTGCAACTTTTCAGATAAAGCAGATTAAGCCCACTGCTGAAAACCCATTTCCCCGCTTCACAATTTGCAGCTTTCTATGGACTGTCAACGGGGAATGTGGGTGGTGGGTCAGGCAGCCTATATCGCGGGGTGTATCTGCCCCTTCCCAATTGCAGGTCTTCCTAGAGTCATGGCTATAGAAGGGGAACTGGGCGATGCCCCTTGCTCTGGAAAGGGGCTGCTGTGGGCACCTTGCCCGAGCCATCCCCACTCGCCTCCCCCTGGCTCTGCATTCCCAAACCTCAGCTGTGAGTTGAACCTCCAATGCCTTCACCCCTCCAGTTGGCCTTCCTTACTCTTCCTGCAGTTGGAGAGCCACAGGCCACAGTTAGGAGGGAAGGGCGGGCTGGAGCAGGGGTCCTCCTGGAAGGACCCTTCGGGGTCTGGCCTGCAGGGGGAAAGCAAGCGCTGGGCCCTTTCAGATCTGTTATGCTTGGTTTGAGAGGAGGAGTGCAGCTCAGGGCTACCAAAAGGAGTGGCTGTCCAGGGGTCAGAGAAGCCACACAAACGCAAACACAATGCACTGTAGAGCCATGAGGCCTCCCAGACTTAACTAATGGAGGACCCACAACCACACACTCCCATTACCCCTGTCCTACAGGTGGCTAAACTGGTTCCCAGTTTGCCTCCAAGTCCAATTCCAGGTGTTGGTTTTTATCTTCATGGGACCAGGTTATGAAAGGAACCACCTCAGCCCAACAGGACTAGGCTGCCCCACTCGCTCCAGCAGGCTTGCTGCAGACCCCATGGGTCAAGGAGCTTCAGCTGGCGGGGTCCAGAGGGGCCTTTTCTGCCATGCTCCATCAAGGCGAGATCCATCCCCATCCTCCCAGAAGAGCCTCAAAGCCTGGCTCAGCTGGTTAGCTTAAGGCCCCAATGGGGGCCTTGCGTGGTGGAGGTGGGTGGTGGGCAGAGAGAAGTGGGCCCCACGTTCCTGCGCTTGGTTTTCAGTCTTTATCTATTTCTTTTATATGACTTTATTGCATTGCAAGCTGTCCAGTTTCTGGATAGTGAGATGGGTGGCATAAATTTAATAAATAAATAACAATAAACAAACCTTTTTACAGCCCTGACATTGTACGAGTTGGGGCCGGGCGTACCTTGTTCTGACTTCACCCATGGTTGAAATGCATGGTTCGTCTCACACACACACACACACACACAAATCTTGACTCACATCTTTGGGCGTTCCCAATGGGGGGGGGCAGCAGAAAGGCTGATGTGGCGCATGCAGGACAGCTCTAGTAGATTAAGCTGAGTTGCCACCTGAGATGCTTGGCGAACAGGACTTGGTGGGCCTCGTGGCAAGCCAGAATTGGTGCTGGTGGCAGAAGGGAGGTGTGCTTGGCCACTGGCCAGCCTCCCTGTTGCACATGGGGAGAACCTGGGTGCCGTGTTGCTTCCCCACCAATACGGGGCAGAGGCACCTCTTCCAGTAAAACACCTTGTTCTGTTCAATTTTGTCCAGACAGAGCAAGGCAGGTCAAAACCAGGGGGTTTGGTAGAGGGATTCCAATTGGAATACAGCCGGGAGGGACTTTGGAGGTCTTCCCGTCCAAGCCTCTGCTCAAACAGGAGACCCTAGACCAGGTCTGTCAAACTTGTGGCCCTTGGGCCAGGTGCGTCATGTGCTGACCCCAGCCCCGCCTGGTTTAGCAAAGGGGGGAGGGAGTCCTGCTACATCACGTGACAAGGCAAGTTTGACACCCCTGCCTGCTCTATGCCATTTCAGACAGATGGTTGTCCAATTGGTGATGAAGCACCCACAACTTCTGGTGGGAAGCTGTTCCACTGGTTAATTGTCCTCACTGTCAGGAAGTTTCTCCTTAGTTCCAGGTTGCTCCTCTCTTTGATCAGTTTCCACCCGTTGTTTTCAGTACCATAATATGACCCAGTGGTGGCATGGGGCCAGGTTGGCTAAAGAACCATCTTGCCTCAATGGGGTTGGTCTGCCACGTTCACTCCTGCAGAAGAGGCATGCTATGGACTCCATTGGCCAAGGAATCCTGGCTGGCAGGCTCTGGGAGAAGGGCCTTTTCTGCCATGCCCCCCCCCCACCCTTTGGAACCTCTTCCTGCCAGAGACTCTTCCATGTATATCTCTGCAAATGTAACATTCAAACAGCAACACACAGAACAGGAAGTTGGGCCAGCCAATCAGCAGACAGGACGTGCACCTTCGCACAATACGCAGTTGGGAGTTGGGATTGACGTCAGTTTCCTGCAGCCGTCTGCTTAGCCGTCAACCCTTCGCAGCGTAGGTGGGCAGCGACGGCCAAGGGTGGTTGCAGGCAACTAAATCAGCCGTCAGAGAAAAGAAGGCAAGCCTTCCTACCGAGCTAGCTTGTCTACTTCTTTCCTAGCTTGCACTAATTCCTGTTAATTTTCATGTTTTTATCTTTGTACTTGCTCTGTAGTGCAAGCCACCCAGAGTCACTTTGTATAGTGAGGTGGGTGGCATATATATTTTAATGATCGATGAATAAACAAAATAAAAATAAGTGTGGGCTAAAAGCCACAGCCACCAGGGCCAATAACGCCTGGAGTTCGTGTAGGCTGCCTATCCTGGGGCCTGACCCCAAATGGGCAGGAAAGCGTCCATTCCCTTTCGCTGGCACTTTGGTATTTCACAGGAGAGACGAATCTCTCTGGCCGGTGACTCTTTCAATCTCCTAAATAAGCCCCAATCCCTTGCCTGAAGGAGGCGCCTTCTGTGCCGGGTCCCACAATGTGTTGGCTGCAAGTGCTGAATCCCCGGCAGGGGCGGAAATCCCCAGCTACTCCTGCGAGAAAGATCATCAGGCACACCGTGACCTTTCCAGCAGCAGCTTTGCAGCCACGGATCTTCCCAGCTGCGGTTGGACAGAGCTACACTCCAGCTGCTCCCCAGCAGAGTCCCCGTTTGGGGCTGCATTCAAGGCAATAGTACCAACTCACTCTCTGAAAGAAGAATGCAGAACTTATAACCTCGCTGGCTAAAACAAACACCGAACATGTAATTCTGTGAAGAATAGTGATCCAATCCTGCCTTTAATCTGTTGCTTTAGATCATTCAAGGCCCCCGGATGAACGTTAGGAGCCTTCAGATCTAGGTAAGAAGGGCACCCTGTTGCCTCTGTTGGGCCCTTGACCTAAGGTGGATGGCCGTGTAGAGCAGGGGGCTCCAACCTTGGCAACATTGAGACACGTGGAATCCAACTCCCAAGTCCACAAGTCTTAAAGTTGCCACGGTTGCAGAGCTCTGATGTAGAGGAAACTTCTGGCCAGTTCTGTGCTGGCCACACACAGTTGCAGGGAGGTTGTCTGCAAGTACACATTGTCACTTAGCCCTCCTTAGCTGCTATTTGAAGAGGCCCTGTGTGCCTTGCAAGGTGAGCTCTCCCTCATTCACCACTTCCTTTTCCTGTACAGTCAATGTACAGGCAGCAGTGGGGCAGGCAGCTCTGGTGTCTAGCAATGAGTCACTGACTTCAGAAGGTGCCGCTGGGGAAGCCACATGAGCTTACTGGAAGACATGGCCGCCTGAGTAGAAGGCAAACGGTAATGCTGGGCACTGGGGAGAGGCTGGGAGGAGGGGGTCTTTCTCCTTGGCTTCCATATTGGGTTCTGCTTGGGATAGAGACGTGGTGTCCCGCTGGCATTACAGTGAATGCCTGGCACGGCTGATGGGCAGCAACAGCCTCTCTTGGAGACCTCCAGGACTCTGGTTGGCCTTCTGATGTCCACTGCCGTATTCAAGAGGGACAGAAGATGTGAGTAGCCAGGCTGACCCTCTGCCCTGGGAGAGCCAGTGTGCAAATGTGAGTTTCTCTGGAATGAGATGTCAGCCAAAAAACCACTCCTCAATTTTAAGGCCAAGAAATGCACAGCAAAATGTCTGTTAACGGAAGAGGGAAAAAGTAACCTCAGAATTAAACTACCTAGAGAGGGACTCACATCTCCATGTTGAGGAGGGTGATCAATCAATCATCCTGACGTCGTCTTAGCAGGCAATGGATTTTGATCTAGTTGTGCCGGGGGTCTGAGGGCCTTGAAGTGTGAGCCTTGAGCTAATGAAGCCAGGGGAGTTGACATCTGAGGAAGTTTGCTGAGCTCTTGCCAGATCCTGACAAGGAACAGTGGAGTGAAAACTCAATACAGGAGTGCTTAGGGGTGGGGGTGGGGGGGAGAAGGCAGGGCAGCCTCTCCCAAATTCATCGTATGGGCCAGAAGGCTCTCCGGCTGGTCTGCAGAGTGCTGCTTAGAGCAAAAGGCTGCCTTTAAGAGGCTGTGGATGCTTCAGGAATAATTTGGCAGAATAACTTCACTGCTCTCCTTTCAAGCAAACTTAAAGCTGCAAGGTTTTTTCAGGCTTATATGGAAGTGTGAAAAAAGAGTGATTGACAGTCATTGAGTCAGCCTTGCCTATATTCCCTTAGTAGATAGATCATTTATCCAGGAGGATCTGACCCCAACTTGGTCTTTCAAGTCTGCTAATGGTGGCCCCAGGGCCCTGTAGCTGAGCCCATCCACCCTGCTACCAGCCGTCGTCTTCTCCTCTGTCCTAAATAGGAGAATTTGAGCCTGGAATTACAACCCTGGCTTGTTTTGTTTGATGATCCATTGATTTCTTTCTTGATATTATTCACAATATTCTCAGGAGTCTTTTCCAACACCAATTCAAACGAATCAATGATCTTCCTAGCCTTTCTTTAAAGTCCACCTTTTGCTTCTCTAGAGCATCTCAGCCGACACAATTCTGATCTTTGTAGGTATAGAGATCTCACCACCTTTGGATACCTTTTCCAATGCCTTCATGTCCGTTCTACCAAATGCTAATCCACAGAGAGCGTTTTGGCCACCGGTTCCTAGTCAATGCTAAGAGGTGGAAGCTATAACCCACTTCAATATCTTCATTGTCAATTCTGGTTGCAGTGCTTGTTGTCGGTAGTTTTGTCTTCTTTAGATTTAATATTTAATCTCACTTTTTCACTGTGCTCTTTGACTGGCTTTACTAGAGATGGCAGATCCTCTGCATTTTCAACTATCAGGGCATCCTCAGCATAGTGCAGGTTATTGACGTTTCTTCCTCTAGTTTTAAGATGCTCTTCCAGTCCAGTTTCTCTTGATGTATCTTGCATGTAGACTGAACAAAAATGAGTGAATAGCCAAGAACCTCAAACTGCTGGCTCTTTTTCTGTCTGCAATTCACTCGTAGTGTTTTAAGTTAGAAATTTTGTACGTACTGCTGTCAAATTCCTTTAATTTATTTTCACCCTACAAAAGACTTTTAACAATATTTATTTATTTATTTGCTGGTTTGTTTATTTATTTATTTGTCTATCCATTCATTCATTCACTTTTTCACATTTCTGAACCACCCATCTCTTTCAAATTCAGATTCTGGTGTTTTATTGATGTACAATAAAAGGTTAAAATATTTTTTAAAACTATATAAAATATTTTTTTAGAATGAAAGTGTTTTATTTGATATATTTCAAAAATTGATACATGAAACCCATTTCTCTAGGGGGAAAGGAAGCAGGGAAAAAGGAAGAGAAAAATATGTTGGATATGTTCGCTGCTTTGAGATTTGTAAAAGTAATAAAGGTGTGATAAAAATAAATGAATGAATATATGAAGTAGAAAAATAAAGTTTCCCATCAATCTATAAGGAGGGGGGGGAGAGGGAGGGAGTGTCAGTCTGCCTGGGGCGCCATTTTGGGGTGTGGTCTGGGATGAGGTGGTAATGCTTGAAGAAGTACGTAGACAGGATTTTCAGGTATGTTCAGCCTTGAAGGAGATGGTTCTGCACCTCCTCAAAAGGCTGTCTTTAGACCCAACACTTTTAGATAACTACCATGTAAGGAAGGTTGTTGAAGAGATAAGTCTGCAGAATTCCTGAGAATTCTGCAGGAACTGGATTATCTAGTCCCATTTAAGACTAGAACTCAGTGCAGAGACAGCTTTGTCACCCCTGTAGGTAACCTGTGATGAATCTGACTTGGAGATTGTATATCCATGCTCGTTCTCCTTGATCTCTCCACGGCTTTTGATGCCATCCACCATGATATCCTTCTGGATTGGCTCTGGGAACTGGGAGTTAGTGCCACTATTTTACAATAATCTCCTCCTCCTTTGGGACCAATTCCAGTCTCTCCCGAGATGATATCTCCTTTGGGACCAATTCCACCTTTGAGATGATATCATGGAACTCTGTCTCCTCTTTCCTCTTGTTCCAACTTCTACATGAAACTGATGGGTGAGGTCCTGCACAGCAGATTCAGCTTTAGGCTAAGCTTGGTAGGCACCAAAATTGAGGATATGCCAATGCTGCCTCTTATTCCAAGTAATTCTAAAAATGCAAATCTTCTCATTGGCTGGAGATGACAGCATCAGTTATTTATTTAGGTTTCATCCCAGTGCCTAGAGGTTGTGTGGGATTTGATGGGGAGGATTCAATCTTCCCAAGACTCAGCAGCCATAGATATTAAGGCCACCTAGATCTGGCATCTTTAACCTTGGATAGGGTTGCACCCCCAACTGAGTAGCGATAAGCAACCTTGGGGATGTTCCTGCTCAATGAGCAGGTGGCAGCTGTGGCCAGGAAGGCCTGTGTGCAGTGTGTCTGGTGGGCCAGTTGTGCCAGTCTTGGATTAGGAGGTCCTTCAGATAGTCACTCATGTCCTGGTTGCCTCACAGCTCGACTATTGCCATGCACTCTATGTGGGGCTGTCCTCGAAGGCTACTTGAGAACTTCAGCTGGTGCAGAATGCAGCATCACAAGCATTGATGGGCACTCGGCATGTGGCTCTTTTGCTTTGGGACTTGCACTGTTTGCCAGTTGGTTTCCAAGTAGGGTTCCTGGTTAAAGTCCTACATGGCATAAGTCCTGGGCATTTGGGAGCCAGCCTGCCTCCATAGAGATTGCTCAGCTGATACACACTGACTGGGTAGTGCCCCCTGGGCTCCTCTGATTAAACAGGGTCATCAATCGTAACCTGGAAGTAGGCTTTCTTGGTCATGGCACCTGCCCTTTGGAATGTAGTTCCCCCCTAAGGTCCAGGTGGCTGCCGGTGCCCTGGAGGACTGAAGAGCTGGCTGTCCTGCCAGGCCTGGGCTAAGGTGGCTGGGGCAACCTCTGCATGTTGGCGGCCTATGGTCTGTGTGGTCTGCTCAATTCACCTTCATCTGGTTCTTTTCTTTCTTTTCTGGTCTTTGGTTGTATGGTTTTGCTTTTATTACATTGTTTTTTATTCTGTTGATCATACTCTGACCCAGCCAGAATCTCTGGACTGGGCAATGCCAAGTCAGATCAAACAAACAAAGAAACAAACAACCATTTCCAATTGCAAATTCAGAAATGATTGAGCATGAAGTGAGGTTGATGTCAGTGGTAACAAAAAAGAGCACGTTCAGGGCATGGCTGGGCACAAATGGGGCAGCCCTCTAACTCAGTGGCCCCCAACCTTTTGGGCACCAGGGACTGGTTCCGTGGAAAGAGGTTTTTCCATGAGCCCGAGGGGGAGTGGTTTTCGTGCCGTTTGCATCTTGCGGATGGAGCTTCGGTTGTTTGCCCGGCCCGTTTTCTGGCATGCCACAGCTCAATGCCAGTAAATGGACCCCTGCTCTAACTGCCCTTAGTCCCCTCCTTTGCTCTATTCTGCTTCCTTGGAGCTTTCTTTGTACTTTTGTAGAAATACAGTTGTGCTTTCACTCAGGAGTCGTTTGGTTTTCATCAGCTACAATTTCAAGTCCTTTGACTAAGCCAGGTGCCTCACACACCTGCCCTTTGACTTCTCTTTCCTAATGGATGAAAGAGCAGAAGGCCCAAGAATGGATCTTGTAAGGCCTTGCTAGATAGTCTGCAGCCGAGTGATGATGATGATGATGATGATGATGTTATCCGTTCAGTTGAATCCGACTCGTGGCGATTCTCTGGGCCAGGTCTCTCCGCGTCTTCCGATCTGGTCCTTTTTCCTGGAGTTTCTCTATGCTTTGGCTGGCGTCGGCCTTGATGGCGTCCAGCTGCCCTGCTCTTTGATTGCCTGGTTTCCTTTTACTGCTGACTCTTCTGAGCATAACTGCTTTCACTATGAGTGATCCAGCTGAGTACTATTTTCAAGCCAACTCAGTGCTTATTTAATTGCCTTGGCAGCCAGCTCACTCTTTAACTAGCTTACTAATCAGAATGTTATGTTCTTTGTCATGCGGTTTCCCAAAGTCAAGATATGATATGCTAAGGAAGCTACCAGATTGAACAGTCAGATAATCTTAGTTCGGCAAGTCTCATTTCTTGATAAATGGGTGCTCATTTCTGGAAATTGCTGCATGGTTCTTAAGGTCCAGCCCTTCATGAACGGCTGCACACAATTGCCAAGTACTAATTCAAACTGAGTGGCCTGAAATCTGTAGGTTTTTCCCATCCCACTTTTGAAAGGGGGGGGGCACATTTTCTCTTCTCAAGCCCCCCGGGGCTGCTTTGCTGTGACAAAAATGGGAAGAATGCATAAACGTTCCTCCATTCCATCAGCTAATTCCTCCCCTGTCCTAAGTCACAATTCTATCTGGTTCTGGAAATTTAAACTCAATTGAAGTACATCAGAATTATTGGATTCTGTTTATATAAGACTTCAATCCCGCCCCCTCATCTCTCTTTTCAAACTCTTCCTTATTTGTTCACATCAAAGAACCGTTGGAATTTGATCTCTGTCAAGATTAGTATTATTTACAAAGCCAGTAACAAGACTTACTCTCCACCTCAATCTATTCTTCCAGAAGATTCTCCAAAATCACCACCTACTTCATTTGAACAGAACAAAATAAGAGAGTTTGAAGGGTCCTCGGAGGTCTTCTAGTCCAACCCCCTGCTCAAGCAGGAGACCCTAGAGTCCTAGACTGGTGGTTCTCAACCATTTCTTCACTATGGACCCCCCTTTAAATACCTTCTGTGGCCACGGACCACCAAGACTTAAGTCAAGATTTAAATTATAATGTTTCTTCAAGTCTTCACAGACCCTGTGACAACCCTCCCTCCAATGGTCCACAGACCACAGTTGAGAATCACAGTTCCGGACCATTCCAGACAAATGTCTGTCCAATCTCTTCTTTAAAATCCCCATTGACAGAGCACCGACAGCTTCTGGAGACAAGCTATTCCCGATTGGTTGTTCTCACTGTCAGCCCTCCCACCTAGCAACTATACTACCCTCATAAGCCATTCTAAAGCCCCCACACTGACTGCCGTATATCTTCACCACTTCCCTCTGAAGCCCATGGCTAGGCCTCTGACTTCCATTCTGTAGGTTCATTTAGCATCTTCCCTGACTTCGGGGTTTTCTAGTCCAGCCCCACCACCCAAGGCAGGGATCCTCTAGTGATGGAGTGCCCACAACCCCAGGAGGCCTGGGTCTGCTTTGAATAGAATAGAATAGAATAGAATAGAATAGAATAGAATGACAGAGTTGGAAGGGACCTTGGAGGTCTTCTAGTCCA
>JANHFK010159145.1:0-13659 GCA_036250565.1 Sibynophis collaris | reverse complement strand
TCGATGGTATCAAAAGCCGCTGAGAGGTCTAATAGGACTAGGATAGAGGAAAATCCTCTATCTCTAGCCCTCCAGAGGACCATCTGCATGGCACCTACAATTGTGAGAAGAGATGGTGTGAAAATAATAGCAAATATTTTTCAAAAAACCCCCAATACTCATTGCAATGGATTTTTAAGAGGAAACGGAACTGAAGAGAATCCGAGGTGAAGCCATGCAGGAATGAAGAGAAGCAGAAATAGCATGGAAATTGATCCCTTCTTGCATCATTTCGTCTTGCCCATAAATCTTGTCATTTGCTGCCTGCCCTGGATATTATTTTTCTGATGGCCGGCAATCTTCAGCTTCTTCAAACAGCTGCCATCTGGATTTACAACTAGATGCATCAGCCCTTCCAAATATGGCTCTGTAATGGAGCACACGCTAAACTTTATGTGGCAGGTAGCAATATAGTTCCCACTTGTCTACTAATAGTAATCTACTAGGTTACAGTTGACATCTTATAGTGAATTTTCTTTTATTGATATTATGATAAAAACTTAGTATTAAGATCCAGTCACTTTCTTTCCAGCCAGAAGAAATGGCCGTGTTCTCTCAGTGGCCGTTGCAACCTAGAAAATGAAGATGTAGGAGAAGGAGCAGAGCCTAGGGGTGGAGTCAAGAGAGGGACCAGCCTGGAGTCATTACATTCCCACAAATGATCCATTCCGTCATGAATTCCATTGGCTCCTATCTAGCGCCAACTTAGTGCTGATTGTTAGTTGACTAGATTCTTGTGTATAGGCAAGATGAACAATAAATCAGCTTAATTGGACCTTAGCATGTAGTCCTGATTCTTCACTCTTCAAATCAATAGACTATTGGGGGATAATTCAATTCTAATTTACATATGTGAGAATCATTTTAGCTTAAATACAGTGATATATTTCTATCTATAGTTTCATATGTTTCTTTCTATATATTTCTATCTATAGACTCTATTGTACAAGCACACCACTATTTCCTAATTATTTGGGAGTTGAAACTTTCCCTTCAAAGTCTTTTTTCACCCATCAAAGACTCTTGTCTCCCTACAATGTCTCTTTTATAATTCTTTATAACTCTTTTGTAATTACCACATAGACTAATCAGCCCTTCTGTGAAGTAAACTGTCTGTAACAGCCTACTTTGTCTTTCTGTGAACTATTTTTAATTAATTTTACTTCAGTTGCTATGATCCCAAATATGTGTTGAGAAAAAAAAACTGGTTGCATTAACTGTGCAAATTGCATAATTTTTCTTATTTTGCATAATGCAACTAGTCCCAGGAAGGTGAAGTGCAAAGATTATTCAGCATATTCTCTCTATGGGTTTGGATATTTAACATTTAATGACATTTAAAGTCTGAATAATTGTTTGTAATTTTCTTATGCTTACTGTTTTTATATAGTTGATTCCTTTGATTGCTGTAGGCCAACATGCAGAGTCACTTTTTGTTTGATGAGTGGCCATGCAAATTTGATAAATAAATAAATGCTTGTTATTCATAGAATATCTGTATGCCTACTCGGAGGAAGATGGGAAGAAATAATTATTGCATCTTGTGGTCAAGGAAACTATATAGATATAGCTGGGACCTCAAGGAATTCTTAATATTATTGACAATTGTGGAATTTTATTATGTCACTTTTCTAGATCTGGACTTTTCACTGAGCTTTATTGGCATTTATTTGAGCAGTAAGCATGATTCTAGATGTTTAGTTAATTGCTTAGCACATTGTAAGCCGCCCTGAGTCTTCGGAGAAGGGCGGCATATAAATAAATAAATAAATAAATAAATAAAAATAAATAAAATCCTATTAAATGTTCCAGGCCTACCCTGACCACAAGTTGTGCCGATGAACTAGCAGCATTAATGGGGCCAATTCTTACCACCATTGGGATTAAACCCTCCTCTCGTGACCCCAACAAATGAGCCACCAGGCAGCCGCGGCAACCCCTGAAGGCCTCACGTGGCTAAATAAATGGGTCCCAACCATCAAGTAGGAGAACGGATTCTGCAAACTCACAATAGGAGTCGGGCCTTTGCCCCCCTTCCACCACTCACGACCGAACTAAACCACCTCACTCCAGACCCTGACACTGACACAACCGCTTTGGTCCAACTACCGGAGGAGCTCCAGATTCCCAAAGAATACAGAGATCTTTTGGAAGCATTTAGTGAGGAAGAATGCAACATTCTCCCTCCCGACCGAGCTACTGATAGTGCCATTGAATTGGAACCTGGGGCAAAATTCCCCAAACCCTGCATATACTCAATGACACCTACGGAAATGATGGAATTGAGAAAGTACATCAACTCCAATCTCGCCAGAAGGTTCATGGAACCCACAAAATCTAGGATGGTGGTCCCTGTGTTGTTTAAGGAGAAAAAAGATGGGGTAAAAAGTTATGCATTGATTTTTGCAGTGCAAATGTGATTTGCATACAAAACACCTATTAATGAAAGATCTCCTGTACCACCTATCCAAAGGCAAAGTGTTCACCAGGTTAGACCTGAGGGAAGCCTACTATCGAGACCACATAAGGGAGGGAGATGAATGGAAGACTTCATTTCACTGCCCGTTAGGCAGCTTCCAATGCTGTGTCATGCCATTTGAACTACAAGTGCCATTTGAACTGCAGTGTTCATGCAGCTGATCAACGAGATTCTTCATGACCACCTCTACAAAGGGGTTTTCGTTTACCTGGCTGACATTCTCATATTCACTGAGACCATGGAAGAGCACGTTAAATTGGTCAGGTAGGTGCTGAAAAATCTTTTACCCGCAAAGCTCTACGCCAAGAAGTGCAACTTCCACAAGGAGTCCAAAGACTACATCGGCTATCAGGTGCCAAATCAAGGAGTAGAGATGGACCCTGGAAAGGTGAAGGTGGTGCTGGACTGGCAGCCCCCTTAAACTTGCAAACAGCTTCAAAGCTTCCTGGGGTTTGCCAACTTCTACAGGCAGTTCATCTCTTGCTTTGCTGAAGTTGCCCTTCCATTAACGGAACTACTAAAGATGGGCCCTTCTCGCACCAAATCCAAACCGAGCCAGCCCCTGGAATGGACTATGGCAGTAATGCCTAACCTTTTGCTGTTGTGTGCTAAAAGTGGGGGGAATGCGGAGGATCACATGCATGCGTGCTCACAACCATAGTTCAATGCCCCCTGCCCTCGCGCATGCGCACAGGACTCCCGTGGTCCCCTGCTTTTGGCACGCGATGGCACAGTGGGCCGGGTAGACCCGTTTTTCACCCTCCCCAGGCTCCAGAGGCTTCCTAGGGGCCCTCTGGAGGCCAGAAACAGCCCATTTTCCGACTTCTAGTGGGCCCGGAAGGCCTGAAAATCAGCTGCTATGCATACATGCATGGTGGACCTGAGCTAAGGCAACACTTGTCTACCCGCAGATATGGATCCATGTGCCACCTGTGACATGCAGGGCATAGAATCACCATCACAGGACTATGGAATGTCAAAAATCCTTCGAGCAGCTAAAAGGGAAGTTCTCAGAGAAGCCGATCCTACAGCACATCGACAAACCTTTTATGGTTCCAGCGGATGCTAGTGACGTAGCTGTTGCTGCTGTCCTCCTGCAAAGGGGCCCTGGGGGAGCACTCCTGCCTTGTGCTTACATATTGAAAAAATTGATTGACACCAAACGTCGCTGGGCGGTTTAGGAGAAAGAAGCATTTGCAGTTCAGTGGGCCCTTCTTTCCTGGAGGCATTTCCTGGAAGGGTCGAAAGAAAGGTTCGAAGTGTGGACGGACCACAGGAACTTAGAAGCGCTAAAATTCCCTCGTAAGCTCTTCCTCAAACAAGTGTGCTGGGCCCAATATTTCAAGTGGTTCAATTTCCACCTAAAATACATCACAGGAGGAGTAATCTGTTGTCCAATGCATTGTCAAGGAAGCACCAGTTTGACACCTGGCGGGAGGACATCGTTCACTCCATGATATTGAAAGGCCAGCCAGCTTCCCACGTGCGCACTTGCACCAAAATCAGAGGCCAGCGGGGTCCTCCTGAAGACAAGTTAACAATGGAATTAAAAGCTGCCCTATCGAACGATGACTGGTTTAAAGAGAATCAACAAGACCTAACAATGAGAGAGGGCCTCGCTTGGAAAGGAAGTAAGATTTATGTGCCTGATGCCATGAGGCTGCTAGTATTATGACAGAGCCATGACTCTAGGTTGGGGGGGGTGCAGTTTGGGTTTTTGAAAACCCTTCACCTTGTCAGGAGGAAGTTTTGGTGGCCAAAATGAAAACAGAAGTAGAGGACTATGTCAGAAGTTGCGTGACCTGTGCCACCATGAACTACCAGCCTGGAAAACCTTTTGGACTCCTTCAGACTGTTGTGGAACCTACCCAACCATGGGAAGAGATTGCAATGGACTTTATAGTTGAATTTCCTGATAGCGGAAGAAACACTGTGATTTGGGCCTTGACTGATTTGTTCTCCAATTAAGCACATTTTATCCCTTACACGGGATTACCCTCAGCCGAGAAACTAGCTGACATGTTCATGAAGCACATTTATCGCTTACATGGGGTTCCTTGCAGGATAGTATCGGATAATGGGATTCAATTCATTGCCAAGTAATGGAGGGAGTTCTTGAAGTCCAATGGATCATCACAGGGGCTTAGTTCTGGGTTCCACCAGGCCACCAATTGGGCGTTCAAATTAGCGAATGTAATGGTGGAGCAATACATAAGATGTTATGTCAGCTATCAACAAGAGAACTGGGCTGAGTGATTGCCATTTGCTGAAATGGCCTATAATAATGTGGTGCATAATAGTACGGGACTAACGCCTTTCCAAATAACCACTGGCATGGAATTTTCACCCATGCTGGAATTATCTAGGGAGCCACTGACGTCTATTTCTTTATCAGATTGGATGGGTTCCCTGAAAAAGGGGTGGGAGAATACAAAAAAGGCTTTGAAGGAAGCGGCTGCAAAATATAAAGAGCAAGCAGACAAACATAGGTCTGTCCAGCTGCCATTTAAAGTAGGGGACAAAGTATATCTGTCCACAAAATATTTAAAATTGGAATTGCCTACTAAGAAACTTGGTCCACTGTTCTTGGGTCCATTTCCTATAGTGAAAGTAATAAATCCTGTAACGGTCCAGTTACAACTGCCTAGAATACTGGGAAAGGTTCATCCAATGTTTCATAGCAGTCTTTTGAAACCTGTTGTTGGATCTAGGATGAGAACTGGGCCCGTTGCTCCCCACCCCCTATGATTGTTCAAGGGGAGACCCACTATGAGGTGAAGAAAATTCTAGACTCTCAATTACAGAGAGGTAGATTGCAATATTTAGTGCATTGAAAGGGATACCCTTTATCGGAAGCGACCTGGGTGAAAAGCTGGGGTTTAAATGCAGACCGTTTGGTTAAAGAGTTTTATGATGCTTTCCGGGATAAACCCAAGGGTCCTCCGGGTCCTCACCTAAACCAATCACCATTCCTTCCTGCTCACCCCATCTCTGCACTCTCTTCCTGCACATGCATCGTTGTTCTGACTTGACCAGCTGGAGAGACTTCTACTATCTCTAAGCACATTTCACTCCCCACACTTTGCCATGTGAATAGAAACTATAAGCAAGAAATACAATTAAACAGGTGGTAGTGAAAGGAGCTTCCATTCTAATATGGCTTCCAGAGCTGACAGGCGCCCCCCACCCACCCAGAAGGATGTATCCTGAATTAAAACAAAATACAAAAATAGAAAGAGGTTAACAATCCTTCAATTCCCAATTAACCCCCTCTCCCCCCTCCCGGAGGACCCTTGGGTTTGGGACAGGGGGTTGGATTTGAGATTTTTATTTACTGGGGAAAACTTCAAAGCTTTCAGATTCAAGTTTCTCCAGATGTGCCAGTATCTCTTCTCTAATAAAATAGAACTTTGCAGCATGATTGTTTTGGAGTCCGTTTATCCGGAGGGCGTTTTCTGGAACACTGACAGGTGGCTATTGTTCTTTCAGAACACGCCTGACTTGTTTGTGGATTGCAACATATCGTCACCCGGCTCCGCTTAGTGCTTCAGCTCTTAAGTGGCTTCGCTCAACCTACTGCCTCAAAATCCCACCTTCATTGCTGGGTGTTCTATTCTCAGAACAAGGTGGTAAGAAAGGAGGCTAGGCAGGGTAACAGTTAACATACTGTTTATTGCTAACAATAAGAACAAGCTAACAGTGACTAGCTCCACTCGCTACAATGGAGAGCGAGTAAATCTCTGAGGCACTGACAGCTCTTTGATTCTGAACTGTCAACGTCTGGACCCTCGGGGCTCGAATCTTCCTCTGTCTGGTAGCCAGCAAACATGCTAATCAGTTGCACTTCTTTGTCACATGCATGCTGTCCAGACGCAACAGTTTTCATATCATATTCCACCATAACGTTGCTTGAATGCTTCTCCAAAAACATTTCCACGTATGGAGATCTTCCCGTCATTCTATTAGACACTGGAAGGAAGGAACACATTTTGTTAAATGACAATATTCCAGATTTGCATTCAGGAATGGCAGCACCCACGGCCACCATAGCTGATGGTGAAGGAGTAATATGTTTCTTTTTAATGGAAGGGAGGTTTCCTCACAGAGTAGAAACAGAACTTTGGGAGTGCGCAGAATGAGGGCCCATTCTCACCCCTCCCAGTTTAATTACATGTAAGAACAAAACAATGTGTCAATCACAATGTTTACATGTGCTTCATTGATTTTGAAAAAGCATTTGATAAAATAAGATACAGCAAACTATTACAAATTCTGAAACAAGTGGGACTAGATGACAAAGACATCCGAATCATAAAGAATCTATATTGGCATTAGGTAGCATATGTGAGACTAGGCAGAAAATACTCAGATGATGCAGAAATACAAAGAGGAGTGAGACAAGGATGTATTTCATCTCAGCTGTTGTTTAATATCTACTCTGAATGTTGTTGGTTATAATATCTGATAGATTAAGGTACTTACATTGGAGAAAGAATGGTGTAGCCAATATTGTTTCAAAGAAGAAAAAGAGAAATCAGTAAGAATGGCTATCATTTTCAAAATGGCACACATTGTTCTATTTTTCTAAAGCAGGCAAATTAATAGAATTATTCCTCCAGTAAAAAAAGTTGCATAATGTTTTCATTGTAATTCCTCCTTCAAAGTAACACAATTCGCCCAAAATCTATCACTTCAACATAGAGCCTCCTATGTGGATAAGAGACATTCAAAAGGGACCCTCCTACAGACATGAAACCTGTGAGGGAAGAGGAGAAGGTATGAGCTGATCATGGAGGAAGTGATGATTGTAGGTGAGGGGATGCTATAGAGCAGGGATCCCCAATTGCCAGGCTGCGGCCCACTACGGACTCTGGCCTATTTGCAATCGGGCCATGCAAGTGGTGGGCCGGGGTCCACGCATGCATATGCAGCTTGATTTGACCAAGTGGCAGGTCAGCACTGCTGCACAAATATATACCATTCAACTTGCACAAATTGCCCTGCATGTGCATCTCATGTGGCCCAGCCCACCACTCGTGGGCCAGTTCCCCCCTCCTCCTAACCCCACAGGGCCATCAAGCTGCAAAGGTTGGGGAATGCTGCTGTAGAGGATCTACTTAGCTGAATTAAGGCAAGAAAAGAGAAACACGAAAGGAAACACATTCTCTGCCTCTCACTTTCCAGAATATCATGCTGGCAAATCATACACAGGACTTTGACATACTTGCATTTGTGCAAGGTTTTTTTTGGTGTATCTGTTTCAATGGGGAAAAATAGGTTGATGTTTGTCACTTAACCCAAAACTATTTTAAATTATTTTTCTAAATTCAATGAATGGACCATTACTTTGAAGTTAAAAGTGATGTCAGATAACCTTCAGAGAATCACAGCTGAAATGCAACTGTTGAACATTTAAACTGTTCATCCAGCCAGAGAACATGGGGCCACTGAATGCATCTAATGTTTATGGTGTGATGCCCAAACAGTCCCAATTCCTTCTTGATGGACCTGATGAGAACCTGCATTATTTCCAACCATGTATTTGTATTCTTTGCAATAAAGCAGAAGGAAGTTTAGATGATGGTGAAATGAAGGCATCACTAGAAAAAATTAGTTTCCTTTTTGAGGACCTTTGGAGGGTAACAATTTTTAAGATTTCTAAATAGGTGCATAATATTGTAAGTATAAAAGACTTGCTTCATGTCCCAATGAATGTGAATAGATTGTCCTTCATAATTAGGATCCCAGTTTGAATAATACAGGTAGTCCTCGACATATGACCACCATTGAGTCCAAAATTTCTGGACTCTCTTCAGGAGCCACCAAAGAGGACCTTGGAATCCACAAGTGACCATAGATTTTCCATATGAGTCTCCGTACAAGGAGAGAAAAACTTCAAAGAGATTCTAAAACTGTGTAACCCACTGTCAAAATTACTCTGCTCAGATATAAATTACTGCTATGATGTGCAAAAAATAACATCAGACTAATATTTTATCAGCCACCAGCATCTGAAATGTGCATATAATGGAGGAGTACTCTTAATGGATCCTCTTGGGAAATTATTCTATAATTGCAATTATACCAAGTTGTTGGAAGAACTTATAGTAGAAAAGGCTTGTCAAGAGTTAGATTGGGGTATAGATTGGGGGTTGATAATGAGATGATAAATATTTAGCTCTCTGGAAAAAAAAATCTATTCTCCAATTGTACTGCGGTGTACAGATGAAATGATGAAATGAGTTGTATTTCAGTTGTGATACATTAAAGAGTGCCTGAAATCCCTCTTAAATTGTATTTGAATATTTGGGCAAAGTTTAGGATTCTGATTTTATTACTTTATTACTTCATTAATGACAGTTTTAAGGATTTCTCCATGGTTTGCAACAGGGAATGTCTTTTTACCTTAAGCAGGGATATAGGAGATGTTTTCTTAGATAATGGGATTCATGACAGAAATAAAATTTATCTCTAAAAAAGTTTTAAAGTGGACATTTCTGCAATATTTCAAACATGGACTAAAAAAATCCCTAGTCTCCAATAATGTCCCATTAATGGTCTCATGTCCTTAAAAACATTAAAATACAGAGTAAAAATTATATTTAAAGTGATAATATGATGTTGAATTATATACGAAAGGTTTGCAATCTGATTCTTCATAAAGGTTGGAGGGTGAGACAGTAGCAAAAATAATTATTGTGAGAAACCGGAAAGTGAAAAAGGAAAATTATTTCAGATGTTAACAAATGACTACTGAAAATATATGACATACGGCAGTATTTTCTACCAAATAAAAGAGGAACCAATATGTACTAATAATATATAAGGTAGGATTGTGTTTATACTTTATTTTCTTTTAAGTATTTTCATTTTTATTTTTCCCTTTTCCTTTTCCTTAGTGTATTTGAGTTCATCATTTTTTAAAAAATTGTGTGCATTTGTGTGTAATGAGTCAGGAAAGAATAACACAGAAATACCACTGAATACCAGTTCCCATCATGTAGAAGTCAGCACTGACCGTACTGGCTGAGACTGCTGGAGTTGTCCTTGAGCAGCTATTCCATTGCCTATCTTGCTGTAGATGTTGGGGCACTCAGGGTTCAAGGACCCTTGAGGATTGGCATTTGAAATATAGGACACCCCATCTAAAATGGAATGTGTGTATAAATGGAATGGGCGATTTGCTTTGAATGTCCTCCTTCTACATCCCTATTGGCCTTTCATGAGGAGAATCCATAATAATTTATGGGATAAAATACTCACCCCCTTTTTCCTTTTCACCCTCTTCTTGAGCTAGACAGGAAAATAAAGAAATTCCAATGGTGAATACCTCATAATATTTCTATTATAGAAGCCCACCTTATTTTACTGTTCTTTTCCAGAATTTTCCTGTATACAGAGTGAGTAAAGGAGCATTTTCTTCTCTAGGGTTTTTCTGAATGGATGGATTCCTTTCAAGGAAACCAACTATATTCCATTTCTTGACTCCAAATTCACAAATACACAGATACACAGAGTATAACTGGACCAGTTACTTAGCCCTTGGGTGTCTTTCTGAGTTGTGGGTTTCTGCATAGGAAATCTATAACTGTCTTCTGTTCAAATAATCCATAGCTTCAGATCACATGACACATTTCCACATTTAGAGATATAAGTCCATCTTGGTAAAGCTTAAAAGAGAATTGCTGCATATGATGTTCTGCTTAGTTTGTGACCTATGGTTCCATCATACACAGAAGAAACATATAAACAAGCCACAGGAGTGAACAACACTTGAAAACTGTGGCAGTCTTGTGGAATGAATTTCACCTGATCTACATCACTGCCTGACATCAAATCTGGAGAAACAAAGCCATTCTTGGTTTCATTACTGGATAGAAGCACCAGTATCTCCACTCACTGAAGAAATGAGTTGCCTCTGCATTTGAGCTGCCTCTCCTCAGTTTCTCATTGTGGTTTCTTAAGTATATCTTAGGAGGGGACTGGGAGCCTTTATGCTGACAGAGGAACTTAAACAATAATTCCCAAAAGCTTAGTCAATGTGGAAGATCAGCAATAACAAGCTGGCCATTGGCTGCCCACTCACTCCAAGGGCCTTCCTCGTCCTCCCGTCAGAAGCAGAGGGAATAGCAATGGGACTTTCTTACCTGTGGATGGCAAGGGAAAGGCAATTGCTGCCAGCACAAGGAGGATCCAGACCTTCATGGTTTGTGGAATTCAGATCTACACACTGTTAAATTCTCAGCAGAAGTGAATCACAAAGTGCCACAGAGAGGCCTCTTTTTAAAGGATTAAGCACCAATGGAAAAAAGGAGCAAAACCAGTCTGATGGATGAACCAAAAAGGATTAGCAACCACATACCAATCTTTCTGAGATTATGTCAGGTCAACAGAAAGAACATTTGTTTTGGACAGAATTTATTTTTGTTTGTTATCTTTTAATTTGTTTTATGTTGCACGTCTCTTATAGAAGAGTCAAGTGACTCTGGGTGGCTTGTAAGTTGTAAAATAAGTAAAAAAAAAAATTAAAATATTAAAACATAAAGCTACATAGATTATTATGGTTATAAAATTATATTAAAACCAGAACCAAGAGACGAACAGGATGGGGATGAGGTCTTCTTTCTCTGTCAGCCACCGCCAGCGAAGAGCACACCCTTTGGTGCCTGAGGCCAGTCAGCAAAACCAAGTTTTGATACCCTTCAGGAAGGCCAAAAGTTAGGGGGCAGTTCTCACCTCCAGTGGGGCCACAGCAGAAAAGGCTCTTCTCCTTGAACCCACCTGCTGGAATTCCTTAGTAGATGGGACCAATAGCAGGCCTCTTCCTGTAATACAAGTGGGGTATCGGGGGGAGACGTCTCCTCAGAACCCCTGCCATGTAGGGCTTTAAAGATATTAACCAATTCCTTAATTGAATCTGGAAGCAATCTGGTAACAAATTGGGCCTTAGCAGTGTGTTGTATGTGCAATTGTAGGGGCTCCCTACGCATGCTATTGCATTCTGCACCAGTTGCAGTTTTTGAATACTCTTCAAGGGTAACCCTATGCAGAACACATTGCAGTAATCCACCTGAGAGATAACTAGGTCATGGGTTTCCATCTGCAGAGCCTCACAATCCAGGTAAGCACACAACTGGTGCACAGTTGTAAAGCAGGTGCGCAAGAGGCGGCAATCGCATGCATCCACAGGCCCAGCCCACACCATCCTGGCAAGCACAGGAATTGGTGGACACCCATTCCACCCAATCCTGGTATGTGCGCATGCACCCACTGAATTCTGTGCACACATGTACTGTACATAGAAAGAAAAAATATGTTTGTCAAGATTCATAAGGTACAACACTTCATGATAGTCATAGGGTACAACTAAGCAGTTGAATCATACTAGGAAACAATCAATATAAATTGTAAGGATACAGCAACAAGTTACAGTCATACAGTCATAAGTGGGAGGAGATGGGTGAAGGGAATTATGAGAAGATTAATAGTAATAGTAATGCAAACTTAGGGAATAGTTTGACAGTGTTGAGGGAATTGTTTGTTTAGCAGAGTGATGGCATTCAGGAAAAAAGTGTTCTTGTGTCTAGTTGTTCTGGGGTGCAATGCCCTATAGTGTTGTTTTGAGAGTAGGAGTTGAAACAATTTATGTCCAGGATGTGAGGGGTCTGTAAATATTTTCACAGCCCTCTTTTTGACTCGGGCAGTACACAGGTCCTCAATGGAAGGCAGGCTGGTAGGCAACATAACATTTTAATAAATAAATAATTTGCAGATTTTGGAATTCTTGGGATTCCAGGATTTCTTCTGAAATGATACCCTCTGATAATTCTTTTTCATCATTGTCAAAAGCTATCAGATTGTTGAAGATAGCAAAGCAAGACTTCTTGGAGCATATGCTAAGAGCATCACTCTCCTAAAGAAAGCTCACAATTTGGAAGCGTTCCCACCACACCAGGAAGATGAAAAATAGCACCTCATACAACATTGTTACTGCAGCTAATATTCACTTTATTGGTATTGGTGTTACAGTTTATTGCTGAATTGTTTCATGTCTTATTGCACCATGAAGTTCGATGAGTTTGTCTTCAATATCGTAGCAGGTTAGAGTTATCTCCAATTTGCCTTTTTGGTCTTTTATGTTTTGGTAGGTATGGTCCAAGTACTGGAGAAAGGGAGGAAGGAAGATCATTATACTAAATGACACTATTCCAGATTGCATTCCAAAACTGGAGCAAGGCCACCCACCATAGCTGGTGAAGGAGTAATATTTTATTATTATGGGAAGGGAGGTTTCCCCATGGAGTGGAAACAAGAGTTTTGGGGGCTCCAAATGAAGGGTAATTCTCACAAAGTCAGTAAACTAAAGTGTAAGAGGAAACCATAGAACAGAAGGAAATGGGGCCTTCTTTTTAAAATAGGAATTGTTTGTCAAGGAAGGAAGAAGAAACAAATAGGATTTCAATACTATTTCAGCATATTGATTTTTTTCTGAATCCACGAAATTACAGAAATTCTTTTGTAACCTTCTGCCCAAAACAAAAAGAATTTAGCAGAATTATTTGGGTTTTTGTGAACTTGAACAATTTCTGGAAAATAGAAATTGTGTTGGTTATAATACCTGGTGTATTAAAGTATTTACATAGAACAATGACTGGTAAAGTCCGTACTGGTTAGAGAAAAAAAAAGGAAAAATTCAGAGAGCATAACTGCCATTTTCATGAAAGAACACTTTGACTTATTTTTTCAATCAAGGCAAATCAATAGAATTATTTCTACATAAAGGAAATTGTATTATGTTTCCATAATATTTTACCCTTTAAAATATCAAAATTCACCCCAAATCTAACAGTTCAATTGAGAGCTCTCCCTCCTCTATAGGGGTGTCAAACTCAATTTCATTGAGAGCGGCATCAGGGCTGTAACTGACCTTGGGGGGCTGGATGGGTGTGGCTGATTGTGCGAGCATGGCCAACAAGCTGAGTGGGTGGGCATGGACAGTTTGATGCCACTTCCCAAACTGCTTGCATGTTTCCTCTTCAAACTGGGTAGACCAGGCTGAAATCATTCCGGATCCGCTTCAAGGTGCTGGTCACCACCTTTAAAGCGCTCCACGGCATAGGACCTATGTATCTGCAGGATCG
>JANHFK010150110.1:0-13761 GCA_036250565.1 Sibynophis collaris | reverse complement strand
GGAGTAGGCAATTGCAGCTGCCATGTTGGCTTCTATGACCTGTAAGGTTCAGTGGTGGGCTTCTACCATTTTGTTCCGGATCGTGGGAACCGGTAGTAGTGGGGATGGGAGGCTCCGCCCACCCACCTGGACATCTTTATGGATGCTCTGTACTTGAGTCACCAGAATGCCAAAGAGAGAGATCCAAGAGGAGGCTTGGAAAAAATATCAGCTTTTATTTGTACAAAGAAGAGCTGGGTAGACCATTCCACAACATAAAGACAAAGAGCATGCAGTGAAAGGCCACACCTTGGAGAAGGTATGGCGTCCTTTTATACCTTCAGAGACATCAGTTTAGTACCCAGTTCTGCCCCCCCCTGGTCCATGCCTTCCTTGTAGCCCTGCATTGGCTTTGCAGCAAGGAACAGGAGGGCTGAGTGCTTAACAACACAGGTATTTGCCCAATGTAACCCTGCCAGGCCATGACATACCCCGCACTAGGCACTGAGTTGTACACAAAAACAAGATAACAGGAGTTAAGTCACTGATAGAAGCAAATGGCAGAGGCAATTCTAATTCTTACAGGAGTAAAATAGCAAGTTATTATTATATCTCAGTAATTCTACATATTCTGCTATTACAGTATGTCCCTTCAGACCCACATCTGAATATCACATGGAACAGGGTGTCAAACTCAATTTAATTCAGGGCAGTGATTGACCTCGGGGAGGGTCTGAGGGGGGTGGATGACTGGGTAGGTTTAGCCAACTGGGTGGGCGTGGATATCTTGATGCCACTCACGGGGGATGGCCAACTGGGTGGCAGTGGGCAGCTTGACACCACTCCCCAAACTGCTGGCATGTTTCCTCTTCGCATTGGGTAGACCGGGCTCAAGACAGGCTTGCCTAATGTTTTCTCTTCGAACTGGGTAGACTGGCCAAAGCAATGCAGGATGGCCCTTTACATTTTCCAGGATGGCTCTGTGGGCCAGATCCGACCACGTCACGGGCCAGTTGTGGCCCACAGGCTTTGTTTGACACCCTTGAGATGGAATAAGTCTTGCCTCTCTACATGGTGTGCCTTCTCCAAATCTGGGTCAAAAATCTCTTAAGGGCCCCCTTGGCTTGGAGGGAGAAGGGAGTCAAAAACCTGATGCATCACTACATGGTCTCCTTTTCTTCTCTCCAATAGGCCTTTGGTGAGCATCTATCCCCGCTTTAGGTCACAGATCTGATGATGAAAGCCCTCAAGGCTCACAAAGGAGGAAAAGAAAATTGCAGGATTGCTGCTGAATTCTTTCCTGGAGGAATGTGGCATGGACATGCAAGAAGTAAGGAAATGCAGGGTTCGGAGCAAAAGGGATAGAGATTTGTAAAAAGCAAAGAGGAGAATGGGTGAGACCTTGTTGTCTTGGTGACAAGACTTTGGCTGGTTTTAAGAGAGCTAGGGCTGAATGGGAGACTACCAAGTGATCTTAGGGCTTTCGATGAAGTTGGGTAAACCTCCCAGAAGGTAAAGGCAAAACAAAATAATTGTTTTCATATTGTTTTCATGAAAACTACATTTGGAGAGCCAGTTTGACAATGGCTAAGGCACCAGAAGATCAAGTCCTATCTTAAGCCATGAAAGCCTCATGGGTGACTTTGGGCCAGTCACTCTCTCTCTCAGCCCAACTCACCTCACAGGGTTGTTGTTGTGAGGAAAAGAGGAGGGGGAAGGTACATGTTAGATATATTCTCTGCTTTGAATTATTTGTAAAAAGAATAAAAGCGGGATACAAGTAAATAAATAAAAATGTTGCCTTCAGGCACCATATCTGGACTTGACTGGGGATGATGGTCCAAGATATCAGAAGGCAACAGCTCAGAAAAACCACTGAAGTGGGGAATTAGCAGCTATCCAAAATTTGAACTATGAACCTCAGGATTTCTTACTAGTGGCTGAGGTGGTCTTGAGTTCCATATCAGTCTTTTTGAAGATTCCTCATCTTTTCCTGGATCCATTCCAGTTGACATTAAAAAAACAAATGCCACATAGGGTTATAGAATCCTAGCTTTGGAAGACCTCTTGAGGTTATCCAAACTCACCCTCTGCTCAGGGAAGGCCCAGTTCAACCATTTCAATCAGAGATCATCATCATCATCTTTTAACAACACCATAATCCCTTGTGGGGTGGAGTCTGGGCAACTGAATAGAGCTAGCTGAATGTTTAATGGCCCGATGTGCTCCCTGTCGCCAATGCGGAGTTCTGTTCAGCAGATAAATTCTCATTGTGCCCAGAGAAATATCTGCCTCTACCTAGGATCGAACTGACAGCCTCCTGATTGTGAGGCAAGAGGTCCACTTTTAGGCCACTGCACCACTCCTAACCATTTCAAACAGAAATATCTTAAGATATTGAACATCCGCATGGTCATGTGATAAAATTCAAGTTGCTTGGCAACTTGTTCATATTATGATGGCTACAGCATCCTGGGGGGTCATGTGACACCCCCCCTCCCTTTGCGACCTTCTGACAAGCAAAGACAATGTGGAAGCCAAGTTCATTTAGCAATAATGTTACTAACTTAACTGCACTGATTCGCTTAATAACCATAGCAAGAAAGATTACAAAATGGACAATACTCACTGAACGGCTGTCTTGCTTAGCAACAGAAATTTTGGGTTCAATTGTTAAGGACTACCTGTATATATATGCTGGTTAGATTGTTTTTGGGGCCTGTAGTCACAATTCGGTGATGATATTTTGCCCCATTTATAGAGGGCTTCTGCAGATCTACCCCGGCCAGTGCGAATTCGGTTGAGTGTTGTCCAGACCAAGTGGCTCTGGATTTGGGGTTCTTTGGCCCAGGGAAAATTGCCAACTTTGGTCTTGGATGGGGTGGCATTACCCCAAACAGATCCTGTGCGTAATCTGGGGGTTCTCCTGGATTTGTGACTTCTGCTCAAAGAGCAAGTGGCGGTCGTGGCCATGAGGGCCTTTGCGCAACTGCAGGTTATGCACCACTTATGCCCTTTCCTGGACTGACAATCCCTACTCAGTCACTCATGCCCTAGTCACTTCCCGTCTTGACTATTGCAACACGCTCTACATGGGGCTACCCTTGAAGAGCATTCGTAAGCTCCAATTGGTGCAAAATGCAGGGGCTTGCATGGACTTGTGAGACTTTGGTGTGCACATGTATCACACCTCTCCTGTAGGAGTTGTGTTGGTTGACAATTTGCTTCCAGGTCAAACTCAAGGTGCTGGTTGTCAACTTTAAAGCCCTTAATAGCTTGGGACCAGTTTATCTGAGGGACCATCTTGCCAGTCACATCTACCTGACCCAGCGGGCATGGGAAACGCAAAATGGGATGGAGTCCATTAAATGGTTCATATGAGGTGTTGTCGCTGGGGTGGGGGTATGGGGGGTTATTTTATTTTATTATTTATGATTCTTTTATTAGTTTTATGTGATGTTTTTATATTTTTCTAAGCCGCTTTGAGTCACCATGTGCAAATAGGCAGCAATATAAATCTCCAAAAATAAATAAAATATCACGCAGGGTTGGACAAATCAGGTGTGGTTTTTGACATTGTGCGGGGCAATTTTTTTCTGCAATGGGTTGGAGTCATTAACTCCACAGCATCTCCGGTGGGGACCAACGCTGGATCTCAACCCTCTGATCTCTGTTTTGCCATTAGCTGACTATGATTCAAGGAAATTTACCTGCATCTCCCAAAGATTTGTGAACCAGCTACGAAAGAAGAGACACTGAAATCCATCTGCCACCTGGCCACAAAACGTGTGACCAGTGTGGTAGATTTTCTTCTAGAGAGCTCAGTGGACTGCGATGGGTAAGAACCTTAAAAAGATGTGCCTCCTGTTTTCTTGTAGTCTATGGAGATTCTCAATCATTTGTGATAGAGGTGAATAACTGTAGATTGGGTGGAGGATGGTTCTCCAAGCTTGTGGGTTGGTTTCCAAGTTTCATTACCAAGCTAGGTAACATCCTCGGCAAAGTTTAGGGAACACCAGTGTTAATATTCTTCTGCTTGTAATGGTTTTGTGTGGTTAGTAGATCTTGTGATGGAAAAGTCACATCATGTGATGGTCACATCAGGTAAGGCTCTTGTGAAGGTCATGTCAAGTGAGGGCCTTGTGAAGGGTCAAGTGTGGGTTATATCAGAAGCTATTGTGAAGATCAGGTGATGGGTCAGATGAGGGTCACATCAGGTGATACTCTAATGATGGGTCTTGTGATGGATTAGGTATGGCTCACATCAGATGAGGTGCTTGGGATAGATCTTGTGCGGTCACGTCAGATGTGGGTTGTGTAAGGTGGGGATCTTGTGGTGGGTCTTTTGATGGGTCAGGTGTGGGTCCCAGTTGGTCTTTTGATGGGGAGGTCACGTGATGGTTGGGGGGCTGCAGTGGGTTGATTGAGGGTCGGTGCCATCGCTGGTTGGTGTGCAGTTGATTTGAATTCTGAGGGGTTCGTAGACTAGTTGTCTCAACCATCCAAATCACAGTTGTCCCAAAGGTGCTTTTCCGAAAGGCAACTGGACTTTCTTGGATTTTTAACTTTCTTGGTTATAAGTTGAGAACCACCTGTGTATTTTTTTCTTGTATTAAAGCAGTTAATTTGGCCATCACTGCAAGCTCCTTCAATTTTCTAGTCCTTTCTTACGTTGGGAAGGGCGGGTTAACATACCTGGACTGGCAGTCTCTTCTGAAATTGGAAAGAATCTGATTTTTTCCAAATCTATTTTTCCATCTCTGCAGAAACGCACAGAAGATCTGCAGGGGCCTTGTGGAGGACAGCTATGCCACTATGAAAATCATGAGGCCCCTCCTAAAGATCATTGAAGACAAAGACCCCCTTACGGAAGGGGGGCACAAACAAAAATCAAGCCTCCTAATACCGGTAAACCACCAACCAGCCATTCTCTTTTGGTTTTATCTAGAGGTGGGGCACCCACGCCTGCTGGAAGGGGGAAGGGCTGAACGGAAGAGTCACCCCTCCCAGGTCTCCCCATCAAGAGCAGGCTTGCTTTGGTTGGAGGGAAGCAGTGGGCAAAGTGGTGGGGGCTGAAATATGAACAAAATTTGGAGTAAGGCCGCCCTCCAAAAAAGCATCTGTGGGCTTCCTCACTTTTTTTTTTAGCATATTATTTATATATTTTCACATTACATACATAAGTGCCTAGTGAACAGCATATTGTCTGGATCAATTAATTTTTATACAATAATATTTTCCCCACTTCTACTTTCTACCTCTACTGTCCAACCATTTATAAAACAAGTCCCGTGTTCGAAAATACTCTGTATCCTTATATGCAGTTGCCATTGTCAAATTACAATTTCTTTCCCAAAACTTTTGCCATTCGTCTAAATTTATAGTATATTTAAAAAAAATTGCCTATACTATAAGCAGCTTTGGCATTCATCCATCCATTGGTTCATTAATCCATTCATTCTATACTCATTTATTCATCCATCCATCTATTCATATATTTATTTATTCATCCATTCATTTATTAAGGAAACTCAAATGGTTGCCCAACTTACACATGATGACTCTGGATGGCTTACAGAAATAACTAAAAAGAGTTTAAGAAAATACATGATAGAAACTAACAAAGGGAAACACTGAGCTTCGTACCTTGTTTTAAATATTTTTAATCTGTGTTTTTATTCATGTGTTATATTGTTTTATTACATTGTTGTAAACTGGCCAGTGTCAATTAGCTCAGATGGCCGGTGTTGAAATTTTATTAATTAAGACCAATAGAAGAGAATATTTGTAGCTCAGGATTAAACTGTGAGGTCCTTAGTGGTCTCTGAGCTGGGTGGTTTTCTTACAGACGTTTCATGGCCCAATTTGATGACATTATCAATGCTAGAAGGGGGAGGTATTTAACTCTAACTCTAACACTTGTATCACTGCTGATGTTACCTAGTTGGGTCATGAAACATCTGCAAGAAAAAACACACTTATACAGCACCAATGACCCCATCAATAAATAAATAATCAGTTAGGTGGGGAGTCAGGAGCCCACTTAGGAATGAAGACGAGAGAGACTTTAGCGATCTCTTTGTCCCCAGTTCTGACTTGTGCTACTCATTGTCTCCCTTTTGTTCTGTAGCTACACCCCATTGTTGTCTCAAAGTTTGGATGGGGTATAGAACCAGTGTTTCTGAAGTCCCTTCGCAAAATTTTGCACCGTGTCTCAGACATGGGCATTCCTAGCTCAGTTGTCATGGACATGAGGATTTTTTTCTCCTCGTTGTCCCACATCAAAGGAGTTCCACTTTTGGACTTTGTAATCTGATTTGCCTCGCAATCAGGAGGCTGTGAGATCGATCCTAGACAGAATGGACGTTGACTCACCTGAACGTCCCTTCTCGGCGTTGCTGCTGGAGAATCCAAGTTAATGGGTTATCTCTTCTTCTATTGGCCAGGGACTGAGTGTCTATCAAAGATTGTTGCTGGTCCCGCCTCTTCCCTCTGCTAGGATCCAGTTCGTAATCGAAGGAGACCGGGAACCAAACTTGAGTTGCTGCACATGAAAACCTAACCGGAAAACAGAACAAAAACAACCGCCCAGGACCCCAGGACAGAGAAACCACAGAACGGGGGGGTTGGATTCTCCAGCAGCAACGCCGAGAAGGGACGTTCAGGTGAGTCAACGTCCATTCTCCGGCGTGCTGCCTGGAGAATCCAAGTGAATGGGACATGCCCAAGCACCTATGTACGGGAGGGACCCTGCGCCTGTCCGGGGCCTGGGGGTGAAACAACCCTCTGCAAAACACGACGACCAAACGCGGCATCGGCAGAGGCAAACCTATCAACTTTGTAGTGGCGTATAAACGGCGTTAAGGACGACCAGGTCGCCGCGCGACAGATGTCCTCCACTGACGCCTGGGTGGCCCATGCCGCCGAGGTGGCAGCACTACGGGTGGAATGAGCGTAAACCTTGCCTGGGAGGGGGATGGACTGGGAAGCGTAGGCTTGCGAAATGCAAGCCTTAAGCCAGCGGCCCACGGTAGTGGACGACACCTTCTTGCCCATTGAGGAAGGGAGGAAGGAGACTAACAGGGACTCCGATTTTCTGAAGGGAGCTGTGCGTTTGATGTAAGTCCGGAGAGCGCGCCTGACATCCAGAGTATGCCAGACCGCCTCACGTGGACAGCGTGGCTGCGGGCAGAAGTCAGGTAACACCAACTCCTGGGCTCGGTGAAACCGGGAGTTGACTTTGGGAAGGAAGGAAGGATCCATCCTTAAGACAACCCTGTTGGAATGGAATATGCAGAGATCCTTCCGCACTGAGAGAGCGGCGATCTCAGACACGCGCCTGGCCGACGTGACTGCGATCAGGAACGCTACCTTAATGGTCAGGAACCTAAGACTGATGGTGTCGATGGGCTCAAACGGAGCGGAAGTCAGGGCCCTGAGGACCAGGGAGAGGTCCCAGGATGGGTAACGATGGACAGTGGGGGGCCAATTGTTGGCCGCCCCTTTGAGGAAACTACACACCCTGGGGTTTCGAGATAGAGGTAGATTGTTAGGGTCCGTGAGCACCGTGGACAGAGCTGCCACTTGCCTACGGAGAGTGTTAGGGGCGAGCCCTTTTTCCAGGCCAGATTGGAGAAAATCCAGGACATCGGGAAGGGAAGCCGAGGTTGGGTCCACATGACCCTTGGCACACCACCTGCAGAACGTACGCCAGGTGGCGTCGTAAATTCGGCCGGTGGACGGCCGCCTGGATGCTTGGATGGTGTTAATCGCTCGGCCGGATATGAGGTCCTTCCTTAGGAGGATCCTCTCAAGTGCCAGACGGCCAACTGGAGCCAGTCTGGCTCTGGATGGAGGACGGCCCCCTGGCTGAGAGAGACCACCCCGCGGGGAAACCTCCACGGCTGTGAGACCGACAGGCTCACCAATTCCGCGAACCATGCCCTCCGCGGCCAGTGAGGGGCCACCATGAGCACCTCTGCCTGCTCTAGAATGATCTTGCGGATGACCCTGGGAATCAGCGGAAGGGGAGGGAATGCGTACAGTAACCCTGGGGGCCAGGGGCACCTGAGGGCATTGTGATTCTCTGCCCCCGGACAAGGGAAACGGGAAAAGAAACGGGGTAGCTGGGCGTTGCAGGGTTGGGCGAACAGATCCACCAGGGGGACCCCGAACCGGCGAGTCATGTCGTGGAACAGTGAGGGGTGGAGTCGCCACTCCGATTGATCGACCCGTTGCCTGCTCAGCCAATCCGCCGTTACGTTTTCCACCCCCGAGATGTGTTCCGCCTTGATCGATGACAGGTGGGCCTCCGCCCAGGACATGAGATTCTGCGCCGCTGTCATTAGGCACCGGGAGCGCGTGCCTCCCTCTCTGTTCACGTGAGCCTTTGCTGCCACGTTGTCTGTGAGGACTAGTACATGGCGACCGTGGATCTCGGTTTGGAAGTGTAGTAGGGCTAGGTGAATGGCCCGAAGCTCTAGCCAGTTTATGTTGTTGTGTAAGTCCGCTGCCGACCACTGACCTTGCGCCACGTTGGACCCCAGATGAGCGCCCCAACCGAACAGACTGGCGTCGGTCGTGATGGTGAGCCGCTCGGGTTCGTGGAACTGGCACCCGTTTGGGAGAGCTGGAGACACCCACCAGCAGAGGGATTCGACGACCCTGGTCGGTAGACGGACCTGGAACTGGGAGCAACTGCGACCTGACTTCTGATGCGGCAGAAGGAACCACTGCAGCGTTCAGGAGTGGAAGCGAGCCCAGGGCACGATGCTGATGCACGATATCATTTTGCCCAGCAGCCTGGAAAGCAAGTGGAGTGAGACAAACGGGGAGGAAAGTACCTGGTGAACCATGTCCGTGAGACTGTTCTGGCGGTCCTGGGACAAGAAGACTAGGCAGCAGGCCGAGTCTATGATCGCTCCCAGGTGGAGGATGCGATGTGAAGGAAGCAGCTGACTCTTCTGAAGGTTGATCGAGAAGCCGTGCTGTTGTAGAACCGTTCTGACCTGTTGGAGGTCGGACCCCGCCTGGTGCTGAGAGGACGACAGGATGAGTATATCGTCCAAATAGCATTGGACCCGGATCGGGATGAGACGAATGGAGGCTGCAACTGCCGCTAACAATTTGGTGAACGTACGAGGAGCTGACGACAGGCCGAACAGCATTGCCCGGTATTGAAAATGCCTGCCCCCGTACGCGAAGCGAAGAAAGTGACGGTGGTCGGGATGAATCGGAATGTGGAGGTAGGCCTCCTGCAGATCCAGTGAAGTCATAGCATCGCCCCGTCTGACACAGCCCAAGATGGATCGAAGGGAATGCATCTTGAAGCGATGGTAAGCTATGAACTGGTTTAACCGCTTCAAGTCCAAAATCCCTCGCCACCCCCCGGAGTGTTTGGGGACCAGAAATAGGATAGAATAAAATCCTGTGCCCTCCTGACCCCGGGGTACTGGCTCTATAGCCGAAATGTCCAACAAGTGGCGAATTTCTGCTTCCATTAACGACCGTTTGGTGAAGTTGTTGGATACGGGGCAAAGAAGAAAACGAGGCGGAGGAGTGTTTCGGAATTGCAACGTGAGTCCCAACCCCACCGTGCGAAGGACCCAAGCATCTGTGGTTGTTAACTCCCAGTGGTGGAGGAAGTGATGCAGCCTTCCTCCAATGGGAAGATGCGAGAGGTAGTCATCTGCCCCGTCGGGAAGATCGGAATCCGGTTCCCCGGAATGGTCTCCGAGCGGGAGGTTGTTGTCTTCCGCGATCCCTGTACTGTTGTCTGTCAGTTGGCCGGTCGAAGGGTTGAGATGGCTGACGGGCTGAGTGTGAACCCCCTGCGGGGGGGTCTGGCCGAAAGGACTGGCGATGCTGGCAAGGCGCCTGTCTGCGGTCTGGTCGACGGTACGCGGAGGGGAGAATTTTACGCTTATCCCTCGTCTCGATGAGGAGAGGTTCCAGTGCTTCGCCGAACAGCTGGGATCCCTTGTAGGGTGCAGAAGCAAGCTTCCATTTGGCCTTCATGTCCGCCCGCCAGTGGCGTAACCAAAGAAGTCTGCGCGAGGTGACGGTGGAGGCCAGAGAGCGGGACGAAAAATGAACTGCGTTGAGAGATGCATCTGCAGAATACTCGGTGGCTGCAATGATCTTGTTGACATCTTGACGCAGCCTAATGTCGCCAGCCGGCAGCTTGTCCCGAAGTTGTCTGAGCCAGACCAACGAAGCTCTGGTGAAGAAGGAAGTGGAGGCCGCGGCCCTAATGGCCCAACCCGTGGACAAATGAGCTTTCTGAATGGCGGACTCCGCCCTACGGTCCTCGGGTTTCAGTGCCTCAATGGAATCCTGAACCAATGACGTGGACGTGAGTGCCACTATGGGAGCATCCACCCCAGGAGCTGCTAACAAGGTATCAAGGGCTGGGGCAGAACTATATAATTTTTTATCCAACCCGCTGGGCGAGGAGAGGGAGCCAGGTTGATTCCATTGCTTAGTGACTACTTCAGAAAACAAGTCAGGAAAGGGCACTACTTCCTTATCCTGAGCTGGGATGGAGAATAAATCACTGTTGGAGGAAGAGCTTTCCGAGGTTGGAGTAGGCGCAACCCCCGGAAGTCCCAATTTAGTAGCCATTTTTGCCTTATGTAATAAGGACTTAAACATGGCTGGTTTGAACAAGCCAGTAAAGGTGGGCTGTTCGGGCGCTAAACCCTCATCTTCTGAGAGGTCCTGCTCTAGCTGGTCCTGTTCCCCCTCCCACATGTCTGAACTGTGGACAGACTCAGATGGGGAAGGAGAGTCAGGTCCCTGAGAATAGAGGTCCCTGTGGTGCCTCGATGGAATGGCAGACGAAGATTGCTTCTGATGCAGGCCTGCAGCAATCCCCTTAGTAATGGCCTCAGATATGACTGAGGTAATATCTATAGGAGGATTGGGAAAAATGCCCTCCCCAACCCGAAGCCCAGCGGCAGTGGGCGTGAAGGTGGCTTCAGGAGCCCTGACCCTGGGGGGGGAGCTGTGGGATTGCCACATGGAACCCTCCTGCAGAATGGGGGAGGGTGAAGGAGCTGGTGGTAAACTAGCTAGCAATTCCCCTTGAGTGGAGGGGGGAGTGATTAGGTCAACCTCCCCAGGATTGGGCACAACCCCTGAGGCCTCAGGGCAGGGAGCAGCTGTGGCTGTCTGAGCTTTCTGTTGGGCCTTAGAGAAATGCTTCTCCAGTGCCTTATGGCGCCTGGAAGCATCCCTATCCCTGGAAGATGTAGGCCTAGAAGCCCTATCTCTGCTCGCCCCAGTTCTAGTGGAGGGGCCCCTAGAAACTGGCTTTGGATCCCCAGTAACGGATTCTAAAGTTAAAGGAGGTGGGGGAGGACTAGCCACCTGTCCCTCATCCGAGGACAATTCGAGGTCAGACATGTTGGCTTCGAGTGGGAATAAGTAGAGGCCCAAAATCCTGCAATGAGGAGAAAAGGCAAAATTTTCAGAAAAAATGAGCTAAAAAACCAAGCCCTGCATCGGTCCTTAAGAGAGACCTGGATGCCTGTGGTCACAAGTGTGGGAGCGCAGGTCAAAGGACCTTTGGCGCTCTTACAATGAGGCCCAGACGCGCCAATTACCATTCAAAATGGCGGCCGCAACCGCCCGTTCCTTCCCCAGGCAAGCCCTTAAAAATGGCGTCTCGCTCTAGGCGGGAAAAAAGGGCGCGAAACAGTTGCACTTACCCGCGCCGCCGGCGAAGCGAAAGGGAAGCTTCGGAGCTGCCTCAAAGTCCAGGCAACAGCTCCGGAGCCGCAAAGCCCCCTAGCGAGGCTTGGATGGACACGGTTTTTGCTGGCGGACCAGCGAAACCAGCCCAGCCACCCGCGGCTTGGAAAACGGCGATAAATGCGCCGTTCGAGGCTGCCTGGCCAGGCAGACGCTCGACGCTGCCCCACACAGCAGGGAGACCCGGCCCGGAGCCCCGGGAATGAGAACACCCCCACCAGCAGCAAAATCCAAATAAAAGAAAAATAAACACTATAAGAAACTGAACTAAAACAAGAAATTAACAAAAAAATTCTATTGCAGCAATAATTTTAAGTAAATTGCCAGAGCAAAAGCAACTCAAGTCCCTATAGGTCGACTGAGAGAAAGAAGGGAAGAGGCGGGACCAGCAACAATCTTTGATAGACGCTCAGTCCCTGGCCAATAGAAGAAGAGATAACCCATTCACTTGGATTCTCCAGGCAGCACGCCGGAGAAGTAGATGTTTCTCTCTCTGGGCACAATGAGAATGTATCTGCTGAAGAAAACTCCTCATTGGCGACAGGAAAGGTCAGTAAACACTCAGTTCCGTTCAGTTGCCCAGATTCCACCCCGCAAGGGATTATGGGGTCGTTAAAAGATGATGATGATGAATCTAAGTAATCTGGTGAGCCTTTCATCCTGTTTCTAGGCCATCAATGCTATCACCTACATACTGACCTTACCTGATGGGGCTGATGCTCTGCAGCAAATTCTCCCACCTGCTGATTGCTCTAGTGAAGCAAATTTACTTATTCCATCGAGCAAGCAAGAAGGGGTCCAGCAGTGCCCTTCCGAATCTGGAACAAATCAACTTCTTGGGGTAAGGATTCTCCGAGGTCCAGTCTGAATCCTTTCTCCATTTCTGCAAAGCTTGGCAGATGCCTACAGGTTTTCCCCAAGTCGACTTATGACCACGATGGAGCCCAAAACCTATTACTAACTGAAACGGTCATTAAGTGAACTTTATCCCATTTTGCAACCTTTCTTGCCAGTTGTTAAGTAAATCATTGCGTTGATTGGGATCAGCTTGGGATGGGTTTTGTGAGGTCACATCAAGTGAAGGTTGCGTGAGGTGGGGATCTTGTGGTGGGTCTTTTGATGGGTCAGGTGTGGGTCATAGTGTGATGGGGAGGTCACATGATGGTTGGAGGGCTGCGGCTCGTTGGTTGAGGGTTGGTGCTGTAGCTGGTGAACTGTGCAGTTGATTTGAATTCTGAGGGGTTTGTAGACTAGTTGTCTCAACCATCCAAGTCATGGTTGTCCCAAAGGTGCTTTTCCGAAAGGCAACTGGACTTTCTTGGATATAAGTTGAGAACTACCTGTATATATATCTTTTTCTTCGATTAAAGTAGTTAATTTGGCCATCACTGCAAGCTCCATTAGTTTTCTAATCCTTTCTTCTGTTGGGGAGGGGGGTTAATATATCTGGACTAGCAGCCTTTTCTGAAATTGGGAAAGAATCTGATTTTTTCCAAATCTATTTTTCCACCTCCACAGAAGTGCAAAGGAGATACAGAGGGTACTGGTTGAAGATCCATACGCCACTATGAAAATAATGAGGCCCCTACTGAAAAGGTTGCAGGATGAAGACGTTGTTACTGACACCACTGGGAGGTGAAAGAGCACAGCAATCACACCAATTCAGGTAAACCATCAACCAGCCGCTCTATTTTCATTTTATCTAAAGGTGGAGTAAGCGCGCCTGATGGAAAGGGGAAGGGATGAACAGAAGAGTCACCCCTCCGAGGGCTCTCCATCAAGAGAGGCATACAAAGCTTTGGAGCTGTTGGGCTGCTGGGAAATGCTATTGACCCCTGACTGTTTATTTGAAGCAATTTCCCACCTGGTCCAGTAAGAAATTAAGTCAAAAGAGCTTCATGACAAGTGGCAGTGGGTGAGAGAGAGAGAGAGGGGATGGGAGCAGCAGAGAGAGAGAGAAACAGAGGGAGAGGGAGAAGGAGGGAAGGGGAGAGAAAAAGAGAGTGAGATGAAAGGTGAGATAGAGGG